>JXCR01148242.1:54234-76194 GCA_002079205.1 Phalaenopsis hybrid cultivar
TATGTTCAAGCTCCCGCTTTAGTTTGTTCTGTTTACTAGTACGAAACATAGTCTGGACTTTTTTTTGTTTTGCCTCTTCTATATGCCCAGATGTTTCCTGTTTTTGGTTTTAGACAATGAAATTGAACTGGCATGATCTGTGCAGGTATAAATGCATTTATTGGGTCATGTGTGTTGCTATAGCAGCTGTTACTTTGGAGGATGGAGGATCGCTTCTTAAACACCGCCCTGAAGTTCAGCTAGTCGCGTTAACTTTTTTCATCTTCTTTGATGCTTGTATCGTTTGCTGGCTTTTGTTTCATGGTAAATCTTAACCAGTTAATGGCTTTGTGTTGCATCTCTTGTATTTTTTTAAAAAAAATTTCACAGATCCAGGTTGCATTTGTTCCAGTATTTAGCTTTCATCGTAGTGTTAGTAGACACATTAAAATAGTGAATTTGGTGTTATAGATACTTTGAAATCTAAAAAAATTAGGATGTCGGCTCATCAGTATTTATTATTATTATTTTGAAGGTTTACTTGCATGCCACTCAATTTCCATGTATATACATACATATATATATATACATACATACATATATATATACATACATACATACATATATATACATACATACATACATATATATACATACATACATACATATATATACATACATACATACATATATATATACATACATACATATATAAGACACTTACCTTACCTATGCATGTAAAGGTGTAGTTCACTTTTTAAAAGCTAAAATACCAATATTGGTATTTTTTGTGATATGAAAGATGTAGTTGGTATAAATGTGAAAGCAAAATATAGGTGTTGGATATGTAAATGTATAGGAATTGGGTGGTATGTATGTACATGCCCTTTTTGTTTGCTTGAAAATAAATTTGTTTAAAGTTTTCTTTTGCTCAATTTTGAAATTCTTTTAGTTTATTTTTTAATAGGTAGAGTAGAATTGATGATTCAATTGAAATCATATTGGTTCTTTCTTGTGCCCGTTTTTATTTATGCTTATATATATGGCTTCATTGAGTGAGTGAGAACATTCCGTCTCCTTTGCAGGTTGGTTTATTTTTTGTTGAACATTGTAAAGGTAAGTGTCTTGTGATTCTTGGGTATCTTTTTTAATCATTTTGATTATTCATCTTATTCATTTATTGGATTCACTTTCACATTGAATTTTTTGTTCTATTAATTCATTTTCTATAATATAAAGATTGATTGTCATCAAGCCTGAGATGGTGAGATTTTGATGCCTCAAAAGAGTTTGTGCTTTTGAAGAATTAGGAGGTAATGTTTGTTAGTATTGATTTATGAGAAAATAATTAGAGGGTTTATTTAACTCAAGTTATAGTGTGTTATTAATCTAATCCTTTAACAAATTTTAAGAGGAACTATAACGTTGGACGATATTCTAGATCTGCAGATATTATTTTGATCAAAAGATGTGATGATAGATATTTAAACATACATTTTCGCATGCATGAAAATCATACACATCAAGGGAGCAATTTATCTAAACTCAATGCGCAAATTTCATAGCGTTACCTGCTTCAATATGTTTCATAGCAATAAGGTTTAGGGAAGTTAGGGCCAGGATGTTGCCATCCGCAGTAAAGTTGTCTAAAAAACTGATTAATTGGTTTAGGCAGTAGTCATGTAGGGCTGTGAATAATACGATTTTAAGTTATGGTAGGTTTGGGATCTGCTCGTTATCTGCTATATTTGATTTCAAGCCAAGTAGACTTGAGATGAGCTTCATTCAACTCTAAATTGAAGTGAGTGGACTCAAATTGAGTTATTTGGATCCGTTTTAACTCAAAAATTAAAAAGAGCTAATTCATTTTAGATTGATAGTTTAGAATTAATGAATATATTTACCGCTTGTGCATTTTAAAATTATATATATAACTTTTACAAATGCAAAATGCTTCATGCCAGTTCTAGCAGATTCATGTTTAGATAGTTTTCTTGAAAAAAATTTGATCCATGATTTTTATCTAATAATTCGGTTCATTTATGTCAATCTGATTTCAATTCGAGCCAAAACATTTTCGAGCAAATAATAATTTTAGAGTTAAATTCAAAGCCATGGTCATATTGGAAGGTGGCCAATTTGAGAAGTTTGCCTCAGAAGGTTCAAGGGCGGGCGGTGAGAAGAAGGGCAAGGGGAAGGATCCCTTTGTTCATACATATATATAGCTCTTTCAAGCCACTCCTTAGAAGTGACAAGGAAACGTTTATTTTCTGTTCGTTGTTATGTTGCGGAAGAGGCATTACCTTAACCCAAGTGTGAGTTTGAAGCGGTGAGTTGGCATTCAACTCTTTTTATATCAGGAATCGCCATACTGTAATATAATGTTAGTTTTGCAAACAGTCATCTTGGTTAGGAAAGCACAATGTAGAGACTAAGGTAGACCTGATAGTTTTGAGAGGAATGACTAATATAAGTAGATGATTTACTTGTCATGCTTGTCAATCAGAGCTTTAACATATAATCAAGTTCGAATTCTGAGTGATGGCTTCTCTTTTGTAAAATTTTAGAGTCATGAAGTTCTGTAAATTTAGCTTGATTCTTGGACAAAATTTAATTCAAAAAGAAAAGATCTTGTGCATTCCTTGATGTTTAATCATAAAAATAACGTGGAGCCATCTGCAATCCTAAAGAAGCGTAATGAACTCACCAATATGAAGTGCTATAAAAGCTTGAAAATAATGCAAAGCTGATTGTGATTTGTGATAATATAAGAAGTCAAAGTTATTGAAAACTCCATTTGTCCAATGGCCACTTAGACATAAAACACGTCTTTAGTGAGGTACAATTTTTTTTTGGTCTTTGATTGAGTTAATCACATGACAATAATATAAGATAAGGAGATTACGAGAAATGAATTGCATTCATTCTATAAAGGATTAAAAAGTTGAAAACAATTGCATCTAAATTCCAATACTTGGTACAATAAGCCCAAGTAGCTAACCTTAACTTAGATTTCGTGGAATAGAAATAATTCTCATGTTTTGTAGGGTCATCATCGACTTTAGTTTTGATGATAGGTGTCTAATGCAATTGAAATAGCTTGGAGTTAGTACAACATCTTTACCATATTTTTCAAGAACAACTACGGAAATACTATTCAAAAAATAAGAGCTACAAAATAGTTAAATTAGTTATTAAAAAGCAAATTAGATAAAGACTTAATTTATGATCAAAGGAAGATTATAATTCCATAATTTTCACCCAAGTTAATTATATTTAATTTTTTGGCGCTGTTCTTAGTTGAAAATTATTGATTTTCTACGGAAAATAACTAAAGAAAATTCAGTAGTATCAAATTTTAAGGGATTAAATGAATAAATATTCAATAAGAAAACCATTATCCTGAATGATCATCAAGCTCCAAGAAGCATTTTTATGTCTTACAAAGAACCCAATCAAGCCTCATTGCAGGAGGATGAGTGTTGCTTTGAACATTGAAAATAATAGAAAAAAAAAAAGTCATGAAAATCTGAGCTATGTTGATTCCTATTTGCTTGTCTTACAATTCGTGTGCTATTATTGATAATCAGAGAGACCTCCCTTCGGATTGGAATTCTAAATGCAAGTGTAAGGAAGAAAAAAACCACTAAAGAGGGCTAAGTGAGTTTAAGTAAATCAATCTTGCTAATATTATTGAACTCAATTATGGTTTTCTCCACCCATGTCTTCTAAATTAGAGAGTTCACCATGAATTGTTCAAGGTATTCTTAAAAAGAAAATTTAAAAAGTCTCAAAATCATCCATGGCATGGGTACTTATAAGAAACACCCGATTATTGAGCAAATGTAGTTGGAAATTCAAAGATTAACAGAGGCTTAAAAATCACTTTATTTGAAAATTTAAAACACTACCCTTTAAAGCACCGACAAAATCTCCTTGCACTTATGAAAACTTCTTAACACTAAAAATTGAATTAAAAAAACTGAATGAAATGATCTGAAATTTCTCTTCTATTTATAGAAAGGAAAAGATGTTGTGTGGGGCTCGCTTGAGTTTTAATTGACCATATAAGGATGAAATTTAGAATTTCTCCTCCCATATACAGATGAAATTCTAAAATGATATATCGCCAAAGCATTTAAACTGAAATATTATTTAAAAGCTACACAATTATACCCAATTCACTCTCGCCACCGATCGAATCCACAACCCCAATTACATGAATGGACCTAAATATTTGAACAGAACTTAATGATAACACACCTGTGCAAATAATAATTAAAGTTTCAAAAGTCAATCCAAGCTAAGAAATAATTAAAGTTTTGTTAAACATTTGCACATGTGGTTTGAGAATGCTACCTGGACAATGGGTTCCCTTGCCTAAAGGGCAAGGTCTTGAGTCCCACACTTTGGCCAATCTAATCCTCCTTACGGGGACTAAAGTTGTCAAGACCAAGCCTCAATCTGATCCTCCTCATAATAAGTATTGCAGTTGACTTGAATAACACATTTTTTAATGCTAGAGTAACAAATCTCAATCAAATCATAACATAAGCATTTAAATAATAAATCTCTGATGATGGGCATATCCATTGTTTATTTCAATCAAAGTGGGTTTATTTATAAAGGTCAAAAATTTAAATCATAAAATTTATAAAATAATCAAATAATAATTTGTCCCTCAAGGCTAAAAGAAAAGCACTATCCACCCTCTACAATCGTTTGCTGATAGACAAAAATATTGTTGATTGAAGCTCACAAAGTGCCTATGTCATTTTAAGCATACTATTTCGTGCAAGTAAGGATGTGGCTTGAGTCTTATGTTTTTGTGATTTGTCCAGTAGGATCTATAAAAGAAGTAGTTACAACTTGAGTCGTCTGACCGGATGATTTGGCTAGTGGGCTCCATCAGCTGGTTGGTTAAAGACATCACTATGAAATGGTCACAGTTGTAGTATGTACGTTCTCCATTGTTATTTTACCCTTTTAAGTTATAAATCATAAGATATCTTTGATAGGGAATGAAACCCTTTGAATTTAGGGTTGACTTGGATTAGTTCCCTTAGACAAACCCTTGGACGAGCAACCTATGGTTGCTACAATGATACTTATTTTATATTAGGTTTACTGTCTCCATTGATTAAATAGATTAAGTTCCATGATAACCCTAGATGACAAAACCATGGGATCTTGATCGATTTGTCATCATTTCTCCCACCATCTTCTTTAAGCTCACTATAATAATTTCTTATAATTTTAAATCTTAAATTTACTATTGATATACACCAAGTTTGAATACTTAGTGCCTAATGAATAACCTTGATTGAAAGTATTATCTTATTATCGGGAGGGGTCTTAACCATAGGGGCTTGCACCAATGGGAAACTTCAAACCTCATGTCTTAAAGTCCTTGCAAAATGAGGATGAATTTTTTGGGTACGGTCTTATCTACTTGCTCATTTGCCCTCTGAAAATTTCACGGTGAACCCCCTTATCCTCATTTCTAAGAGAGGCAAGTATTTTGAATTTTCTGAGCCAACAAATAATGGTTTTCTCCACCCATCTCTACTAAATTAAGGAGTCAACCTTAAATCTTTCAAGATATCATAAAAATAAACCTACAAAAACTCCCAAACATGTTTAAGGCATAGGTATTTATAGGATGTACTCTACTGTTAGATCGCCTAATTAATAAACTATCCATAATAAGAAATTATAAGAAAATGGATAATTAAGAAATATATTAAATTATAAATAGGTTATCCCTCATAAAATGATGTCATGACCTGAAAGTTGGAGAAATCATGATGTCTAATTATCTATCACATTCTAATATGCTAAAAAATCGACTATCGGAAAGGCAACCAAAATATTCTTATTCTCTAGAAGTTTAATTTTTTATGTATTTTTCTTCTATTAGCTTAATGAATAAATTATTTTTAAAGTTTTGGCTTAAGTATAGCAAAAGGCAATGAAAAGTAATTCCTGTTGTAATGAATCCTTGCCTAATCACATTCCATGAAGGAGACTGAGGTGCAAAAATTATTAGCCTACATATATTATTAAGTGGTTTTTCCTTTTAATTATTCCTTGGTTTGATTAGCGTATTTTTAAGTTTTATTAGTTCATTTATCCCTACTTATATTGTATTTAGAAGTAGTGATCATAAGAGTTGGATCTAAAGGAGTAATGAGATTTTGGCCATACATAGTCTTATGAGGCTTAGACCAATAATTTGATTAGTAGGTTGATTCTAATGAAACACAATTTCGGCCAACTTGAAATCTCATTCCTTATATTTTTTTATATTAAATTTGTAATAAATTTTCTAGACTATGCTAGACATTTTTTGTTTGGCCAATAATTGAGAATGAAAAGTGGATCTAAACTGAAGCTTAGTACCTAATATTTTCCTATTTATTTTTCAAAAAAGATTGAGAAAATGTCAATAATAACAATATGTAATAGTTTTTTTTTTTTAGAATTCTAGGTAAACAAATATTCTCTTAAAGATAAATTTTAGTAATATGAGAAATATAATAGTTTTTATGATAGGAAGTAAAATAAAACATTTTGTATAGAAACATCCACAAGGTCTATATATATTGAACTAAGGCTTTAAAATGCCTTCATGATTCACTTTTATTTCATTCAGAATATCTTCACATAATGAACCACCAGAGATACAAATATAATTATTTAAAAATAAACGCCCATTTTAAATTTGAAAATTTTTATTTATTTTGATTTGACATAAATCTAAATCTACAATGTAAATATTTTTATAGCTTCAAAGCTTGTGACNACAATATTTTCCTATTTATTTTTCAAAAATGATTGAGAAAATGTACATAATAACAATATATAATAGTTTTTTTTTTTAGAATTCTAGGTAAACTAATATTCTCTTAAAGAAAAATTTTAATAATATGAGAAATATAATAGGTTTTATGATAGGAAGTAAAATAAAACATTTTGTATAGAAACATCCACAACTATGTCCTACTATTTATTTCGAACTCCAACCACAAAATTGAATTGACATCTACCCACAGTGTTTAATAGTTCTCTTTTAACTCAAAATTTTGGTCATATGACACACTAGGTCTCGTTTAAGAAATTAATTAAAATTATATTGAATCCAAGGCCTATATATATTGAACTAAGGCTTTAAAATGCCCTCCTGATTCTCTTTCATTTCATTCAGAATATCTTTACATAATGAACCATCAGAGATACAAATATGATTATTTAAAAATAAACGCCTATTTTAAATTTGAAATCTTTTATTTATTTTGATTTGACATAAATCTAAATCTACAATGTAAATATTTTTATAGCTTCAAAGCTTGTGACTTTGTATTAAAATTTATCAGGAAGCATATATTATTAACTCGATATTTAACCCTATTTTGAATACCTAATTTACGTTGTAGCTAGTACACCAATCACTCATCGTCATTATCATTAAGGGTGTATGCTACTCTCTTTTCTTCCTTTAGCGACACATCTTCCACTTAGAGCATAACAATTTGATTTAAAACTTTTGATGTTGTGTGCCATCTCGAGTTTGTTTACTNGCATCTTCCACTTAGAGCATAACAATTTGATTTAAAACTTTTGATGTTGTGTGCCATCTCGAGTTTGTTTACNGTTTCTTCTTTTAAGCTAAAGTATGGTTTTGTTTTCTCCATAGATTCTGAGTAGTTTTCTTTATCTTTCTTCTTAAAATGATAAGACTTTTAAACTAAAGTGTGGTTTTTTTTCTCCATGGATTCTGAGTAGTTTTCTTTATCTTTCTTCTTAAAATGATAAGTAATTCGTTTTCTCCATGGATTCTAAGTAGTTTTCTTTATCTTTCTTCTTAAAATGATAAGTAATTAAATTTTCTCCATGGATTATGAGTAGTTTTCTTTATCTTTCTTCTTAAAATGATAAGTAATTATTTGATGGAAGTTGTGGAGAGTATTGATCTTTAATGTTGGAAAAAGTTGTGAAAATTTAAATATGGATGGAAGTTGTGGAGAGTATTGATCTTTAATGTTGGAAGAAGTTTTGATGATTTAAATCCATGAACAATGGAGGTTGTGGAGAGTATTGATCTTTAATGTTAGAAGAAGTTGTGATGATTTAAATTTATGCACTTTATTGGAGTTGGAAGAAGTTGTGATGATTTAAATCCATGCACTTCATTTACTTCTTGATTTGTCCAATCCAATGTATTCTGAGTAGTTTTCTTTATTTTTTCCTTAAAATGATAAGTAATTAAAGTTTGGATGGAAGTTGTGGAGAGTATTGATCTTTAATGTTCTTCTTGAAATGATAAGTAATTAAGTTTTGGATGGAAGTTGTGGAGAGTATTGATCTTTAATGTTGGAAAGAATTTTTGATTTAAATCCATGCACTTCATTTACTTCTTGATTTGGTCAATCCAGATGTTAAAATTTGTTTGTGAGGAAATCAATGTACTTCATTTACTTCTTGATTTGGCCAATCCAGATGTTAAAATTTGTTGTGAGAACATGAAAGAACCGAGCTGGTATTGTCTCAGTCAACAATTGGAAAGAATCACATGAGGTTGTATGAATTGAACCGGGCTGGTATTGTCTGAGTCAATAATTAGAAAGAATCACATGCGGTTGTATGAATGAGAATGTAGTTCATATGATTGAGTGCAAATAAATAGGAAAATATTCATTGATGGGTATAGAGTTAAAGGACTTTAAAGTGACAAGTTAAAAACCCCTAACTTGGTTTGTTGTTTTAGTTTCTAACACGAGAATGTTAGCCTTCATGTAGGGGGAATTGAGGGAACTCTATAGTGAGAGCTAGTATCTTCCCTACCTAGCCGATCATCAAAACTATTCAAACTTTAAATTAGCTAATGTTCTTTATAGCATCTCTAGTAAGGGTAAAGAATATTGTTGCTCCTATTTGGCACAACACAATCTGCATACTTCCATAATATAATTCCTATACTTATTACTGATTCATGATAAGAAGATAGATTATTTCATATTAAACATTTTTCTTCTACAAAAACTTTAGTTGTCTTTTTAAGTTGTCACTGCTTCGTTAAAATATAAAAAATATTTAAATTTTAAACTACTGCAAAAAACATTTTTAGTTTAAGTAATTATCTTTTTAAAAATAGAAAAACTTTCTAAAAAGTGCATATTGCATAATCTTTCCTGTGGGTTCGACATTCAGGTCTTAATCAAAAAGTCATATATTACTTAATAATGATACGTATACTTGCATAGTATCTCAATATAAATATATATAAATTAAAAAGTTAAATTCTTATTTTTCTTCAGGATCAATTTTTTGGTTTTGTTGCAAAATAAGGAAATATAAGTAAAAAATATCATCAGAACTATTGTTATATTGTGCATAAGTATTAAGTATTCAGGGATCATGTTTTAATCATCCAAACATATTTATTAAGATCAAAATTACCCATTTTTCCTTGGTTAATCCTAAATTTTTTATTAAGAAACCAAAATCTAGAAAGACTATTTTGCCCTTGGTGTACTTCACCTCATAACTCACTAAACACAACTCAAATGACTTTGAGGGTGTAGAGTGTCATATCAATGAGGTAATTATAATGTTAGAGGAGATTATATGGACTTCTCAAAATTTAACTTAATTTAAATATTTATTTAAACCCAACAAATAAGATTTTTAAAAATTGATTCATTTAACTTTCCAAACTAAAGTTTTTTTTTTTATTTATGACAAAAAGATTATAGGTTTCCTTAGGTCAGAGAAATACTTAGACAAAATTTCATAATTTTTTGAATTAAATAATTATAATTATTTAATAAGAAAATAATGAAAATCCATTTCTAAGCCTTTAAAATTTATTTTTAACTTTAGGAAAATTAAGAAAAATATTTTAATGAGTCGCAAGCAATCAGAGAGAAATTAGGCACAATTTGAAATATTTTGACATTTTTGAGATTTTTAATTATTTTTAATTGTTTTAAAATTCAAAATAAAGCTAAAAATTTAAGTATTTTCTTAAAAAACATTTTTTTTCCCAAGTGCCTCTGATCATAAGGAACTCAGAAAACTACTTTCCATAATTTTCCTAAGTGTATTTAATTTGTTATAATTATTTTTGTCAAAAATATAAGTTTTCTTAGAAAATCAACTTTAATACTTGAACATAATCAAATAATTTTTAAATTTTTACAATAGACAAACATGATTTTTTTGAACAATGTGAGATTGATTTTGTCAATTTTGGATAATTATATGATTTACAAAAATTAACACATGATATTTATATTTAATTAATTATAGAAATTTACAAGATAATTCAAGACATCATGATATTTTTTCTAGACTTCTCTTACCACAAAAAACCAACTAAAACTATTTCCTTAATTTTCAAATGATATTTTGATTTATATAATTAAAATAAACCAAAATGGTCAACTTAGCTTGAAAATTAGGGCTAGAAGCATAAAGATGCCCTCTGACCTTGAAAAAATCACAGGACGTAGTCTTTGTCATGAGGAATAAACCCTCAAAATTTCAAGCCATGGTGAGCAATGTTTGATCATAATGAATTAAAATACTCCAGAGGGTATTTAATTCATTAAAAATCAGGGAATAAGAAAATAATTTTTATTTTTTGTCCACATTATTCTCCTCACTTCACCGAGCAAGAGGGTATTTTTTTTATTTTTATGATTTTTCTAGAGAAATATATGGATTCTTGAAGTTTAGGAATTTAAAATAATTCAAAAAATCCATATTTTTCTACTTATCCACGCGACACTACCTCAACCTACGATGGCTCCAAACTCACACATGGCGCTCCGCTATTCAACACCGCCATCCACCTTAGCTACCATGCAACCTGCCTTTTCGCACCAACAGTTGGTCCAGCTTGATCTCTTCTGTTGATGAAATAAACACGCGATCAGATGGCTCTCTGTTATATGACCAAAGAAAAATATGTTGAGATTTTCATACATATTTTACAGTGATTTTGCTGATATTGCACTTTAAAGAAAGGAATTTTTTATGTTTTGTTGCAAGTATGTTGAATTATGGTCATTGGAGCAAAAAGATGCAAAAAGGACCAAAATATGAAGATTTGATCTTGGGCGCCGACGGCGCCATTGACACCGCCGACGGTAGGTTTTCCCAAGAGTCCAGAATTAAATATTCTAGAAGGCCACCGATGGTGCCATAGAGTCCGCGGACGGCGAGAACAACAGTTCTTTCAATAGATGCATTGAATGTGGACGATTTTCAAAGGGATGCTTAGGCAACTCTTAAAAACTCTTCTACAACCTTAAGAGAAACATTTTGGAGGCTGAAAAGGGGGGAGTCCAGAGAGTCCAAAGAGTCCAGCAAAGTGTATTTTAGGGTTAGGTATTGTGAGGAATTTTTTGAGAGATTGTAAGAGTGGAAGGAAAGTGAGAGATTTCTTCCTCCTTGCCGCTTCGAAGGAGAATTCTGTGTGCTTTAAAGAAAGGAAGAGATTCAGAGGAACTTCGAGGAGTTACTTGGGAAGGAATTCAAGATAAGTTGTATTTACTTATTGTAGTTTGTATGACTTTGCTTTCATATATGAAATCCAAGTTTTGTCGTATTTTCTCCATGAGTTCTGAGTAGTTTTCTATGTCTTTCTCCTTGTCTTAAGATTTTTTGAAATGGTGATTTGACTTGGTTGTGCCATGAGAATTTAAAGAAGTTGTGATGATCTTTTCACTTTAATCTTAATTTACTTTCAATCTTGTTAATTGATTTTTTAAAATATGTTAAGTTTTACAACTAAAGTGAGGATTACATCCAAGATTTAGGGAGGTCAAAGTCCTTAAAAGTTGGGTGCAAATAAATAGGGAAAGTGTAGAATTGGAGATTTTAGAGTGACTGACTAAAATCTTTAATTTGGTCCTATCGTTTGGGTGCTGAAGTGTTGATGTTAGCCCTCAGGCGAGGGGAACATGGGAGCTCTGAAGTGAGAGTCGTTATCCTCCTAGCCTAGCCGCAGATTCAGTAACCAAGCATAGGATTGGTCAATGTTCTTTATGCCTCGTCCAAAGGGAGGGTAAGGAATAGGTATGCTCCTATTTGGCACAATATAATTTGAACTGATTCAATTTATCCATTCACTTAAACTTCTTGACAAGGAAAAGGATGCTTTCTTATATATTGAATTCACATTAGAAACTTTATTAGTATAATTAGTTGATTGAGAGTTTATTAAATTACATTTTTATTTTAATTGCCTATTAGTGACAAATATGCAATTTGAACTATGTTGTTGTGATTAAGTATTGATTTTCATTTTTATTTTAATTGCATATTAGTGACAAATATGCAATTTGAACTATGTTGTTGTGATTAAGTATTGATTTTCTAAATCTTAGTTCGTAGGCTTTAATATTACTCTTTGTGGGATCAATATCTTAGACTTCATTAGAGCCCTGTATTACTTGAGCGATACGTATACTTGTGTTGATTATTGTCACTTTACAATTATTGAATATTTTATACATATCTTTATCAAATCTATAATTGTTGTCAAGTTTTTGGCACTATTACCGGAGATTTAAATCTTCTAGAAGTAATATTAAATTCTTGTATTTATGAGCATATATAAAGTCGTTGTCAAGTTTTTGGCGCCGTTATCGGGAAGTAAAAATTAGATTTTTTTTTAAAAAATCATATTTAGAGTAAGGAACAAATTAGGACTATTATAAAACTTTTACTTAAATTGCAACTTATTTTAATAATTAGTTAACTGTTTTTCTGTGTACTGATTTTAATTGTATGCATAAATTTGGACCTAAAAATCTTATACCCTATGATTCGAAATTAGAATGCACTGTTTGGAGAATTAGAAAACTAAGAAAAGAACCTACAAATCCTGACACAATGGAAAACAATGTGAACAATCAAGGAATAGAAAATGAACATCAACCTTGACCTCTAAGAGATTATGCAAATCCTAAAGCAGATGAAATTCACTTATCTATCCAAAATCCTAATGTAGCTGCTAATTCATTTGAGCTCAAACCTGCTATTATCTAAATGGTACAAAACAATCAATTTGGAGGTACACCAAATGAAGATCCTAATTTACACCTCGCTAGTTTTTTAGAATTTTGTGCTACCCTTAAATATGACAGAGTTTCAAATGATGCTATTAGACTTAGACTTTTTCCTTTTTTACTTAGGGATAAAGCTGAGATGTGGTTAAATTCGTTAGCACCTGGATCTATTAGAACTTGGGGAGAACTTTCACAGAAATTATCCAAATATTTCCCTCCATGCCGGCTATTTTTCTTTTCGAAAATAAGATTTTAAAATTTAAATTTTCAGAATTTAATATATATATATATAATGTAATTTTAATTTTGTGAAAATGGTATCTTTTATTTTTTAAAAATGATGAGACCTAGTAGACCTCATATATCTATTAGTTTAAATAGTTAAGCACAATACCATAACTGATATATCATCTCGGAGGATGAATATATCACTTATTAGTAGGCTTAACTAGTTCTGCAAAATTCATAGCCGACAAATTCCCCTATCTAATACATAGATTAGATAGAGTTTAGATTAATCTGGGTTCTTAAATTCCCTATAGGAGCAAGCCCCTATAGTTAATTACATCTTAGACAACTGAAGTCACCTAAGAAAACTCTCGATAATGATCGGAGGTTTCGTCTTCAAGAATTCAATGTTCAAGTTTCCACGATTGTTCATAGGAAAAGTCAAATGGGATAGGTTCAAATAAGAAATAGTTATTTCTGGAATCCAATGGAACGAAAAGTAGGAGATGTTAAAGATACTGAAGGAGATTCAATGACATCTCAAACAAATTTACGGTTTGGTTTTATGTCTTTGAAAGAGAAATTATTTGATATTTCTGTCCTGCAAATTATTTAGATGTTCGGGACTTGTATCTGCACATCATATGCAAATGGTTCAAGACAATGTGAGGATTTATGTTGTATTAAGCGACGACCTTGGAATCCTAAAAAGTTTAAAAACTTATATCTTACAATATAAAATCATAGAAAGTCCTAAAAGGTAATGTGAGGATTTACGCGTGTGAGACGAACGACCTCAGGGTCCTATAGTTATGTTATTTAAATCTATCAAGGTTCTGCATAAGCTCATCCTTCCGTCTTTGGTAGTTGTTTTGATCGTTGTTCGAAGATGAATCGTCAAGCGATCCTGTCGTCGTCTCATTCTGAGAAGAGGAGAGAGAGAAGAGAGAATAATAATAATAATAATAATAATAATAATAAATCATGCCTTGAATGGCCTATCCTGAGGGATTTTACAAACATACTAGAAAGGTAGAAACAAAAGCATGAATACTAGTAAATGTATACAGTACAAGAAAGAACAGACAAAGAGACTATGCTGTAAGATGTGATAAGAAATGCATGACACATGTAGCGAAATACAGTACGGTACAAAATAAAAAGAAATATGTAGTAAATAAAGTACGGAAATTAAATAAATGAAAAGTTAAATTGTGAGCATATGAAAGTCTCAAGATGGGATATTAGATCTTAATTTAGGGATAGGCTCAAACTAGACCCCTTTTCTCTTTATCTCGATCCCACAGGCAACTGGTATATCGAGGTCAACCTATCAACATCAACTAGAGGCCACCAACGGATCACCTCTATAATCAGACAGTCTTAGACCCTGTCGTTTAGTGAATATATGAATAGAGTAGTATCTGAACTCTTCAAAGTGTGGTGTATCTATACGTGAAATGTAGTATCTGAACTCATCAACATGCAGTACATGTGTATGTGAAATGTAGTATTTGTCGTGCAGGGCGTAGTGTGTGAACTGTATAGTGTGTAGTGTAGTGTCTATTTCTTGTGCAAGTGCAATATCTGTGTAAAACCCGTAGTATCTATACATGATATGTAATATCTGTCGTGCAGGGTGTAGTGTGTGGATATAGTGTCTGCAGTATAAAAAGGTGATATGATAATACTTAGATCCATCAAATAAAGATATGTGGTGTATCAGTATATGGTGTGCAAGATGAACTATGTGATGTATGAAATGTACGTGTAGGTGATATCTAATGCATGCAAGTATTAGTCAGGATATGGTGTCTACAGTGTAGTGTCGTATCTGTTCTTTCGTGATTTTAGTATCTGTGGGGTGTTTGTAGTATCTGTGGGGTGTTTGTAGTATCTGTTCTTTTGTGAGTGTAGTATCTGTGCAATTTTTGTAGTATTTGTTCTTTTGTGAGTGTAGTATATGTGCAGTATTTGTAGTATCTGTTCATTTGTGAGTGTAGTATTTGTGCAGTCTTTGTAGCATCTGTTCTTTTGTGAGTGTAGTATATGTGCAGTGTTTGTAGTATCTGTTCTTTTGTGGCTACCGATTCTTGAAACTTTCAAGAAAGGGATAGAGTTGTTGATGATCTAGGGGTGAAAGGGCATTGCACTAATTGAATATTAATTTTGTATTTCAGCTATAAACTAAGCTGTCAAATGGTTCTCTTACATCATTGCCTGTTACCCCTCATCTCGAACTAATAGGCCACCTCAATATTTCATATGCTCATCCAAAAAATTTTTATATATTTCATATCAAGGAAATGGGAGAAGCAATCATTTAAGCCTTTCAATAACATCTATCTTCCACTTCTAAGTTTAAACTTTAAACCTATACATTTGATCATTACATGCTCTATCAATTTCCTAAGGAGAAATATGTTGTTGTCAAGTTCAAACTTATGAAATTTATGTAAACAGGAAGTCAATTCCAACAAGAGATTAAAATCGGCTCCAAAAATGTATTCCAAAACATAAAAAAAATCCAACGAGTATTTGAATAATGAGCAGAAAAGAGGACCACAACCAAACTCTCGAATATATCTTCCATTCCATAAAAAAAGCTGATTTCCAGCAATACTCGAACGAGGGGCAGCCCAAATATATTTTTCAAACCATAAAGACTAATTTCCAGCAAATATTTAAATAAAGGGGAGCAAAGGGAGCAAGAACCGAGCCCCACATATATTTTCAAACCAGAAAAGTGATTTCCAACAAGTATTTAAACAAAACAAAGCAAAGAGAGCAAGAACCGAGCCCCGCATATATTCCTTAAACCATAAAAATGATTTCCACATTGTATTTAACAAAGGGAAGCAAAAGGAGAAAAGATTGTGCCCCACATATACTCCTCAAACCATAAAAATGATTCTCATCATGTATTTAAACAAAGGGAAGCAAAGGGAGCAAAAAAACAGAGCCCCACATATACTCCTCAAACTATAAAAATAATTTCCAATGTCGAAGTTCAAATAAAGAGAATTACTGGAAATATAATTGAATCTCCTCATGGGAATTAAATCGAATCTAGCAAATAACAAAAAAGAATAGGCCATTTCCAAGCTAAAACCAAGCCACAAAGGGAGACCAAATTGAGTCATCAAGGAACAAACCCGAGCCCAATAAAAGGGGATGAAATTGAGCCATTATTCGAGATACTAAATTAGCCATCCAAAACATCGATTAACTCCAATGTATTTTCATAAAATAGCATTGATAACAAATTTGAGATATTAAAGTAGTTTTCAAATTAAAAATGATTTTCAATATGTATTCGAGTAAGGCAGCAAGAGGAGCAAAAATAACAGCAGCCCCAAGCATCTATTCTAAACCAAAATAATATCCAAATATGTACTCAAAACACGTGTAAAAGGATCCCCAACAAATATTCAAACAAGGGAAAACAAGAAAAAAATCAAAACCAAGTTCCAATAGAGAGTAAGAGCCGAAACTGAACCCTAACAAAGAGTGGGAATCAGAACCAAATTCTTACAAGGAGCAGGAATTTAAACCAAATCCAATACAGAGTCCAACAATCAAAATCGAACTCCAAATAAAATCTCAATAGCTTGAAAATATAATTTCCAATAAGTTTGTTAATTAAGGTAGCAAAGGGAACCAAAATTTATCCTCAAATGTAATTGCAAACTATAAAAAAATGACCTCCAGCAGACATTCAAACAAAGAACAGCAAGGAAAACAAAAACCAAGTTTCAAAAAAGAGTAAGAACCAGAACCGAGTTCCAGCAAGAAGCAGGAACCGAAATCAAATCCCAATAGAGAGCAAGAACTAAGAACCAAACTCCCAATCATAAGGCAAAATTGTAACTCCAAATTTCCGGCCAAAATTAGCCAAACCGAGCCCAAGCAAAAGGGCTAGCAGATAGAATAATATTGTGAATACAACCCAACTAAAAATAGGGAATTGAATCAAGATAGTTCTTACATAAAACTGAGTTCAATTTCACATAAAGCCAAACCGAATCTCAGACCAAAAACTGAAACTAGCACAAAGGCCAAATTGAGTCATCCAAAAGAATAAAACCTAGCTTCCATGTTAAGGCAAAATCATTAAGGATTCCAAATGTAATATGAGCCAATTCAAACCATCAAATGGCTATCCAAATTATATTAATGATTCTTAGTATATATTTGAACAAAAGGGTAGCAAGAATTATAAAACCAGTTCTTCAAATCATGTATTAACAACAAACATAATCTCCCAATATACAGTTGAATAGAGGCAAAAGAAGTGTTGTAGATACAACATTAATTCATTGAAACCAAGCTTAAGAATAACCACATCAAAGAAATCTAATCTCGATTTCTTCTTAGCTCAAGAAAATGAAAGATTGAAGAAGGACCACGAGATAAAAAAAACTTCAAACGGAAAAAGAACCTCAGCACTGTTTTCCTCCAAAGTCTCCGAAAAAAGAATCGCTCCAATCTTCCCCTCCCATGGGGTATTTATAGCCATTGAGAGGGCCAGGGCTCACCGACGGTAAAAAAAAAAGGAGGTTACAAGAAACACCTCAAAGGGCAAAGAGAACGTTCAAATTCAAGAACGATGGTTACTAGACTCGTTTAGGTGGGAAAAGCTGTTACGACGGGCTACCGGCGAGGCTACTGACGGGCTACCGGTAACGAGGGCTTGGAAAGGGAAGGGATAACCAAAAAACTGGCAAGGGGCCTCCACGATCTGGCTAGGGCAAAGAACAGAGGCGTGAGGCAGAGTTTAGATTTTAGGATAATAAATTTTTTTTTTAATTTTAAAAGAAGATTTTTTATTATTTTGTTTTTTGAAAAAAATAATAATAATATATCAAATTATGCTCAATTCATTTGTACGTGGCACCCTAAAAAAATGGGTGTTCTCCTTAGTTAAAATTGATGTCCTAGATGCAATAGCGCAGTCTGTTTCGTCATCCGGAATCATCAAGACAAATTCATCGTCGATCTCATCAAATTAACTTTGATTTGTGTGTGGTACGACAAATGAAATTATTTTGACCTGATCGAAGCCGTTTAACTAGTATATTATTGACCTGTCCTCACATAAGTGACGACCAAAGTCAAACATATCGCTCGTAGTGGCAAGTCAAACATTGCACGCACCATAATGCCCACCTACATCTTTCAAATTTCTATAGGAGCTCAATTTGAGCTTCAATATATCGGCTTTTCGATCAACTCAATTGAATATTGAGGATCTAAAACCGTCCATATGAAACTGCAAAGAGCGAAGAAATGGCTTGAATTTCTAAGGGGTGTGGGTCCCAGTCTAGTCCTCTAAGAGAGTCAGAATAAGGAGATCATAAGGCTAGATCCTAGGGTATCTACAGAAGGGAAAAGAAGACCTCCAAAATGAGGTCAACAAATGGACCCCCAATAGGTGTGGTGTGCTACACAAGCACAACGTGCTAATTGGCGTTGACTGAAACGATCAACCCGATTCTTCAAGAATGTCCAAGTAACCATACTTGGGAAAAATTGAATGTCAAGTTTGAAGGGAGGTGGAGTACAATTTTGGCTGGGGATGAGTAAATAAATTTTCAAACTGTTGTGGGATTTGAATTTTTGAATGATTTCAAATGTCGATTTTCAAAGTATATGCAGAAGAAATACTTAGAATTCAGCTATGATATTAAAGAATGTGTGGAGAAAGGAATAAAAAATATGACCCTGATGCCACAGAATGTGGAGAAAATAAGTGAAACAAAAAAAGGACTATATCAACTCAAAATACTGCTGAGGAGGTTACATCTGAGCTGAAACTAGTCGAAAAAAATATTATCTGTTGTCATAGGATTTATTACGGGGTTAGAAGTAAAACTCCATACCCAACCTAAGTGAAACAGAGGAACTAGAACAACTCAGAATACCGCTGGGAAAGTTACATCTGATTTAAGAGATGACAGAAGAATATACATCACGCTAATAAGGAAAGCACTGAGACTCGCATCAAACCTAAGTGGTGACAAAGGAAATATGTCTGCTACATTGGAGAGGAAAGCACTCAGACTCACATCCAACCCAAGGGGTAGCGAAAAGATCAGATTGAGAAGGAAAGCATGGGGACTCATATCCAACTCAAGCGCTGATCGAAGGGAATTAGAAGTTAGGTACTGACCTTGAAATGAGAGTTAAAATTTGGGCATCAACCTCGAAAAGAGAATCGGAATTTACGTACCGATCTTGGAGAAAGAGAATTAAAATTTAGGTACTGAACCCGAAATGAGAGATGAAATTTGGCTATCAACCTCGAGAAGAGGATCAGAATTTAGGTACTAATCTCAGAGAAAATGAATCAAAATTTGGGTATTGACCCCGAAATGAGAGTTGAAATTTGGGTATCAACCTCGAGAAGAGAATCAGAACATAGGTACTGATCTCGGAGAAAGGGAATCGGAATTTAGGTACTGACCTCGAAATGAGAGTTGAAATTTGGGTATCAACCTCAAGAAGAAAATCAGAATTTAGGTACCGATCTCAGAGAAAGGGAATCAGAATTTAGGTACTGACCCCGAAATGAGAGTTGAAATTTGGGTTTCAACCTCAAGAAGAGAATCAGAATTTAGGTACTGATCTCAGAGAAAGGGAATCAGAATTTAGGTACTGACCCCGAAATGAGAGTTGAAATTTGAGTATGAACCTCAAGAAGAGAATCAAAATTTAGGTACCGATCTCGGAGAAAGGGAATCATAATTTAGGTACTGACCCCAAAATGAGAGTTGAAATTTGGGTATCAACCTCGAGATAAGAATCAGAATTTAGGTACTGATCTCAGAGAAAGGGAATCAGAATTTAGGTACTGACCCGAAAATGAGTGTTGAAATTTGGGTATCAACCTCAAGAAGAGAATTGAAATTTAGGTATCGATCTCGAAGAAAGGGAATCAGAATTTAGGTACTAACCCTGAAATGAGAGTTGAAATTTGGGTATCAACCTCAAGAAGAGAATCAGAATTTAGGTACTGATCTCGGAGAAAGGGAATCAGAATTTAGGTACTGACCCTGAAACGAGAGTTGAAATTTGGGTATCAATCTCGAGAAGAGAATCAGAATTTAGGTACCGATCTTGGAGAAAGGGAATCAGAATTTAGGTATTGACCCCGAAATGAGAGTTGAAATTTGGGCATCAACCTCAAGAAAAGAATGAAAATTTTGATACCGATCTCAGAGAAAGGGAATCAGAATTTAGGTACTGACCTCGAAATGAGAGTTGAAATTTGGGTATCAACCTCGAAAAGAGAATCAAAATTTAGGTACCGACCTCGAAGAAAGGGAATCCGAATTTAGATACTGACCCCAAAATGAGAGTTGAAATTTGGGTATCAAACTCAAGAAGAGAATCAGAATTTAGGTACCGACCTCAAAGAAAGAGAAACAAAATTTAGGTACTGACCCCGAAATGAGAGTTGAAATTTGGGTATCAACCTCAAAAAGTGAATCGAAATTTAGGTACCGACCTCGAAAAAAGGGAATCATAATTTAGGTACTGACCCTGAAATGAGAGTTGAAATTTGGGTATCAACCTCGAAAAGAGAATGAGAATGTAGGATTTCGCAACATGTGAAGTTTTGCAAAATTATGAGAGAAGAAATTAAACCCTATGGGATACAGAAACGATCAATTTGTGACGTGAGGGAATAATCAAACAAAATATTCTTTTGAATTTTCATGATGATTATATATATATATATATATATATNGTTCTTTGTTCGCTAGCCTTTCTCAAAATTAGGGCAAATCAAATTTGTTTATTCTCTCAATCAATTGCCCAAATCTGCATTCATAACTGTGAAAAGAAGTTCCAATATATTGTCTTCAAACTATCATATCATGAATGTCATCTGATATCGAATACAATATTGTTTGATTTCATGTAATCAAAACATCTTCTTTGGAATCATTACTGTGTAGTTCATATATCAAAATACTTCCTCATCCACCAATACTGAAGACGCATGATTGAATCCAGTCTTGTGTATCATCTAGCTGTATTTTGTCATCGACAGTTGTGTTGAAATAGTAGGTTGTATAAAGACTAGCCTCACCTTCTAATATTATCATCAGAAAAATAAAAATGATCTCTCCTAGATATCTACTAAGGTGTGTTGTCTTTAAACAACTTACAACTCAAAAGGCCGCAAGTTCTCAATCTTAGGATCGAGTCTGAACTGGAATGGTACCTTATCCTCATTCATCTGTCTAAAGGTTATTGAAACTCTTGGATATAAGAATCCAAGGATGCAGTGTTTGGCCACATCAGTGTCGTTTCCCTTCAATATTAACATAGAGCCCACAGGCAAAGGAATCTCTATGAAACCCTGAAATTCTTCATCACCAATAATCTAAATTTGTGTTCCGAACATGATGTTGCATTTATTTATAAATGATACAGTACAAAATGGCCTTGCAAAATCATGATGATCGATGTGTGGAGGAATGTAGTCACCAGCTTTGTAGATATTAACTATACAGCTGTTTGGGATACAATCTACTGGAAGTATATGCAGGTCACCAATCGTTTGATTATCCTCTTTAGGGCTGTCAATTTGGCTCGTTGTTCGTGAACAGCTCGTGTTCGGCTCGTTAAGCAGCTCGTGTTTGGCTCGTTCGTTAAGCCTAAC
>JXCR01148242.1:86754-122924 GCA_002079205.1 Phalaenopsis hybrid cultivar
ATATCTATATATATATATATATATATATATATATATATATATATATATATAATGTAATTTTAATTTTGTGAAAAGGGTATCTTTTATTTTTTGAAAAATGATGAGACTGAGTAGACCTCATATATCTAATAGTTCAAATAGTTGAGCATAATACCATAACTGATATATCATCTCAGAGGATGAACTTATCACTTATTAGTAGGCTTAGCTATCTAAACTTAAAAGTTTATGAATCTATTTTGGTCTGCAAAATTTATAGCCGACAATTTCCCTTATCTAATACATAGATTAGATAGGGTTTATAATAATCTGGGTTCTTAAATTCCCTATAGGAGCAAGCCCATATAGTTAATTACATCTTAGACAACTGAAGTCACCTAAGAAAACTCTCAATAATGATCAGAGGTTTCGTCTTCAAGAATTCAACGTTCAAGTTTTCACAATTTTTCATAGGAAAAGTCAAATGGGATAGGTTCAAATAGGAAACAGATATTTTCAAAATCCAAAGGAACGAAAAGTAGGAGATGTCAAAGATATTGAAGGAGATTCAGTGACATCTCAAACTAATTTACGGTTTGGCTTTACGTCTTTGAAAGAGAAATTATTTAATGTTTCAGTCCTACAAATTATTTAGATGTTCGGGACTTGTATTTGCACATCATATGCAAAATAGTCCAAGAAAATGTGAGGATTTATGTCATACTAAATGATGACCTCGGAATCCTAAAAAGTTTAGGACTTATATCATACGTTATAAAATCCTAGAAAGTCCTAAAAGGTAATGTGAAGATTTACGTCGTGTGAGACGAACGACCTTAATGTCCTATACTTATGTCATTTAAATCTATCACAGTTCTGCATAAGCTCATCCTTCCGTCTTTTGTAGTTGTTCAGATCGTTGCCGAAAGATGAATCGTCAACCGACCCCGTCGTTGTCTCGTTCTGAGAAGAGGAGAGAGAGAAGAGAGAATAATAATAATAATAATAATAATAAATAATAATAATAATAATAATAATAATAATAATAAATAATAATAAACCATGCCTCGAATGGCCTATCCTAAGGGATTGCACAAACATGCTAGAAAGGTAGCAACTAAAGCATGAATACTGGTAAATGTATACAGTACAACAAAGAACATACAAAGACACTATGATGTAAGATATGATAAGAAAATGCAACAGACATGTAGCGAAATATAGTATGATACAAAAGAAAAGCAAATATACAGAAAATAAAGTATGGAAATTAAATAAATGAAAGCGTACATGATCAAATTTTGCTAAATCGTCAAAACATATTGCACTTATATGATATAAATGGGTTAGGAAAACATTTGCAGGTTATAAAAGAAGAGTTAAATGGTGAGCATATGAAAGTCTTAAGATGGGATATTAGATCTTAATTTGGGGATAGGCTCAGACTAGACCCCTTTTCTCTTTATCTCGATCCCATAGGGAACTGATATATCGAGGTCAACCTATCAACATCAACTAGAGGCCACCAACGAATCACCCCTATAATCAGACAGTCTTAGACCCTGTCGTTTAGTAAATATGTGAATAGAGTAGTATCTGAACTCTTCAAAGTGTGGTGCACCTATATGTGAAATGTAGTATATGAACTCATCAACATGCAGTACATGTGTATGTGAAATATAGTATTTGTCGTGTATGGCATAGTGTGTGAACTGTTTAGTGTGAATGGGTGTAGTAGCTATTTCTTGTGCAAGTGTAATATCTATATAAAACCTGTAGTATCTATACATGATATGTAATATCTGTTGTGTCGGGTGTAGTGTGTGGATATAATGTCTGTTGTATAAAAAGGTGATATCATAATACTTAGATCCATCAAATTAAGATATGTTGTGTATCTATATATGGTGTGCAAGATGTACTATGTGATGTATAAAATATACGTGTAGGTGATATCCAATGTATGCATGTATTAGTCAGGATATGGTGTTTACGGTGTAGTGTCGTATCTATTCTTTCACGATTGTATTATCTGTGGGGTGTTTGTAGTATATGTTCTTTTGTGAGTGTATTATCTGTGCAGTTTTTGTAGTATCTATTCTCTTATGAGTGTAGTATTTGTGCAGTGTTTGTAGTATTTGTTCTTTTGTAAGTGTAGTATCTGTGCAGTGTTTATAGTATCTGTTCTTTTGTAATTATAGTATCTGTGCAGTGTTTGTAGTATCTGTTATTTTGTGAGTGTAGTATCTGTGCAGTGTTTGTAGTATCTGTTCTTTTATGGCTACCAATTCTCAAAACTTTTGAAAAAGGGTTAGAATTGTTGACGATCTAGGGGTGAAAGGGCATCGCACTAATTGAATATTGATTTTATATTTCAGCTTTAAACTAAGTTGTCAAATGGTTCTCTTGCATCATTGCCTGTTACCCCTCGTCTCGAACTAATAGGCCACCTCAATATTTCATATGCTTATCCAACAAATTTTTATATATTTCATATCAAGGAAATGGGAGAAGCAATCATTTAAGCATTTCTATAACATATATCTTCCACTTCTAAGTTTAAACTTTAAACCTATACATTTGATCATTACATGCTCTATCAATTTCCCAAGGAGAAGTACGTTGTTGCCAAGTACAAACTTATGAAATTTATGTAAACAGCAAGCCAATTCCAACAAAAGATTAAAATCGGCTCCAAACATGTATTCCAAAACAATAAAAAAAAATCAAATGGGTATTCAAATAAGGAGCAGCAAAGAGGACCACAACCAAACCATCAAATATATTTTCCATAACATAAAAAAAACTGATTTTCAGCAATACTCGAACGAGGGGCAGCCCAAATATATTTTTCAAACCATAAAGACTGATTTCCAGCATATATTTAAATGAAGGGGAGCAAAGGGAGCAAGAACCGAGCCCCACATATATTTTCAAACCAGAAAAGTGATTTCCAACAAGTATTTAAACAAAAAAATGCAAAGAGGGCAAGAACCGAGCCCCACATATATTACTCAAACCATAAAAATGATTTTCATCATGTATTTAAACAAAGGGAAGCAAAGGGAGCAAAAACCGAGCCCCACATATACTCCTCAAACCATAAAAATGATTTCCATCATGTATATAAACAAAGGAAAGCAAAGGGAGCAAAAAAACCGAGCCCCACATATACTCCTCAAACTATAAAAATGATTTCCAATGTCGAAGTTCAAATAAAGAGAATTAATGGAAATATAATTGAATCTCCTCGTGCGAATTAAATCAAATCTAGCAAATGACCAAAAAGAATAGGCCATTATCAAGCTATCACCAAGCCATGAAGGGAGACCAAACTGAGTCATCAAGGAACAAACCCGAGCTCAATAAAAGGGGATGAAATTAAGCCATTATTCTAGATACTAAAGTAGCCATTCAAAACATTGATTAACTCTAATGTAATTTCAAATAAGAGCAATGATAACAAATTTGAGATATTAAAGTAGTTTTCAAAATAAAAATGATTTCTGATATGTATTCGAGTAAGGCAGTAAGAGGAGCAAAAATAATCGCAACCCCAAGCTTCTATTCTAAACCAAAATAATCTCCAAATATGCACTCGAATAGGGGTATCAAGAAGCAAAGAAACAGACCCCAAACACGTGTTAAAGGATCACCAACATATATTCAAACAAGGGAAAACAAAAAAAAAATTAAAACCAAGTTCCAATAGAGAGTAAGAGTCGAAACTGAACCCCAACAAAGAGTGGGAATCAGAACCAAATTCCAACAAGGAGTAGGAATTTAAACCAAATCCAATACAGAGTCAAGCAATCAAAACCGAACCCCAAATAAATTTTTAATAGCTTGAAAATATAATTTCTAATACATTTGTTAATTAAGGCAGCAAAGGGAACCAAAATTGAGCATCAAATGTATCTTAAAACTATAAAAAAAGGACCTCCAGCAGGCATTCGAACAAAGGACAACAAGGAAAACCAAAACTGAGTTCCAATAGAGAGTAAGAACTAGAACCGAGTTCCAACAAGAAGCAGGAACCGAAATCAAATCCCAACAGAGAGCAAGAATTAAGACCCAAACTCCCAATCATAAGGTAAAACTGTAACTCCAAATTTTCGGCCAAAATTAGCCAAACCGAGCCCCAACAAAAGTGCTAGTAGATAGAATAATATTTTGAATACAACCCAACTAAGAACAGGGAATTGAATCAAGATAGTTCTTACATAAAACTGAGCTCAATTTCACATAAAACCAAACCGAATCTCAGACCAAAAACTGAAACTAGCACAAAGGCCAAATTGACTCATCCAAAAGTATAAAACTGAGCTTCCATGTTAAGGAAAAATCATTAAGGTATCCTGATGTAATATGAGCCGATTCAAAATATCAAATGGCTATCCAAATTATATCAAAGATTCTTAGTATATATTCTAACAAAAGGGTAGCAAGAAGTATAAAACCAGTTCTTCAAATTATGTATTCATAACATAACATAATCTCCCAATATACAGTCAAACAGAGGCAAAAGAAGTGATGTAGACACAACTTTAATCCATCGAAACCAAGCTTAAGAATAACCACATCGAAGAAATCTAACCTCGATTTCTTCTTAGCTCCAGAAAATGAAAGATTGAATGACCACGAGATAAAAAAACTTCCAACGGAAAAAGAACCTCAGCATTGTATTCCTCCAAAGTCTCAAAAAAAAATTGCTCCAATCTTTCTCTCCCATGGGGTATTTATAGCCATTGAGAGGGCTAGTGCTCACCGACGGTAAAAAAAAGGGAGGTGACAAGAAACACCTCAAAGGGCAAAGAGAACATTCAAATTGAAGAATGAGAAGGTTACTGGACTCGTTTAAGCGGGAACAGCTATTACGACGTGCTACCGGCAAGGCTACCGGCGATGAGGGCTCAGAAAGGGAAGGGATGACCAACAAACCAGTAAGGGGACTCCACGGTCCGGCTAGGGCAAAGAACATAGGCGTGAGGGAGAGTTTAGATTTTAGGATAATAAAACTTTTCTTAAAAAAAGTTTAAATGAAGATTTTTTATTATTTTGTTTTTTGAAAAAATAAAATAAAATAAAATATCAAATTACGCTCAATTCATTTGTGTGCGGCGCCCTAACAAAATGGTTGTCCTCCTTAGCTAAAATTGATGTCCCGAACGCAATAACGCAGTCCGTTTCGTCATCCAGAATCATCCAGACAAACTCATCGTCGATCGCATCAAATTAACTTCAATTTGTGCTTGCAACGACAAATGAAATTATTTTGACTCGATCGGAGCCATTTAACGAGTATATTATTGATCGGTCCTTAAATAAGTGATGATAAAAGTCAAACTATCGCTCGTAGTGGCAATTCAAATATCGCACGAGCCACGGTGTCCACCTACGTCTTTCAAATTTCTATAGGAGCTTAATTTGAGCTTCAATATGTCTACTTTTCGATCGACTCAATTGAATATTGAGGATCTAAAACCGTCCATGTGAAACTGCTAAGAGCGAAGAAATGGCTTGAAATTCTATGGGGTGTGGGTCCCAGTTTAGTCCTCTAAGAGATTCAAAATAAGGAGATCTTAAGGCTAGATCCTAGGGTATCTAGAGAAGGGAAAAGAAAACCTTCAAAATGAGGTCAACGAATGGACCCCCAATAGGTGTGGTGTGCTACACAAGCACGAGCGCCTATTAGCGTTCACTAAAATGATCAACCCGATTCTTCAAGAATGTCCAAGTAACCATACTTGGGACAAATTGAATGTCAAGTTCAAAGTGAGGTGGAGTACGATTTTTGCTGGGGATGAGTAAATGAAATTTCAAACTATTGTTGGATTTGAATTTTTGAATGATTTCAAATGTCAATTTTCAAAGTATATGCAGAATAAATACTCATAATTCGGCTATGATATTAAAGAATGTGTGGAGAAAGGAATAAAAAATATGACCCAGATCCTGCAGAACATGGAGAAAATAAGTGAAATAAAAAACGGACTATATTAACTTGGAATACCACTGGGGAGGTTACATATGAGCTGAAACTAGTCGAAAAAAATATTAGCTATTGTCTTAGGATTTATTATGGGGTTAGAAGTTGATAAATGAAGATTGGGAGAGATTTAGAGATCTTCCTAGGAAGTGCCCACATCATTCATTACCAAATCGGTTGATAATTCAAACTTTTTACAATAGATTAGTGGCATCTCTTAGATCGATTATAGATGTTGTAGCTGGTGGTTCTTTAATGTCAAAACCTTTTGATGAGGCTTATTCGTTAATAGAAGAGATGGCTACTAATAATTTTCAATGGCCCTCTGAAAGGGTAAAACCTAAAAGAGTATCTAGTATCCACGATTCTGATGCAATATCTATGTTAGCTTTGCAGATTGTTGCAATATCAAAGAAATTAGATCATTATGGAATGAATTATTCTCCAACACCTACTGTGTTGGAAGAGAATTCATCTGGGCAATTTGTGGATGTTCAACCTTCTTATGAGACTCTAAATGTTATTAACAATAGACCTAAAAATTCTTATTCGAACTATTATAACCCGGGTTGGAATAGCCATCCTAACTTTAATTGGAATAACAATTCTTCTATAAATCAACAATGAACAAACAACCCAGTAAACCCTTTGGGAAATTCATCCAACCAAGGAAATGTTAATTATAGACCTTCTTATCCTACAGGATTTTATAGTAACCCTCAATTTAAGGAAAAGAAGTTGTCTATGGAAGAGCTGATACTGAACATGGGTCAATAATTGTAAAATCAAGGAAATCAATTACAAATTCAAGGAAACCAGCTATAAAATCAAGGAACTGCTATAAAGAATATTGAAAATCAATTGGGGCATACTGCTACTGCGCTTAGTAACCGAACATTGGGAACTTTTCCTAGTACTGTGGAATTAAATCCTAAAGATCAAGGAAAAGAATAGATAAAAGACATACAATTATGAAGTGGAAAAGAATTGGAAACAAGAGTGCAGAAAGAAACAAAAAATGAAAAAGAGAAAGTGGATTCAAAAAAAGAAAAGGATCATGAATACCAAGATTTAGAATATCCACTTACACCAATGAAAATTACTGTGGAAAAACCTCCACCACCGTTTCCTCAAAGATTGAAACAACAGAAAAAAGATAAACAAATTTCCAAGTTTATAGAAATTCTTAAAAAATTAATGGTAAATATTCCTTACGTAGAATCTTTAAAGCAAATGCCCAATTATGTGAAGTTTATGAAAGATATTTTGAATAAGAAAAGGAAGTTCATTGATAATGAGACTGTTGCACTTAGCGAAGAGTGTAATGCAATTATTCAGAAAAAGCTTCCTAAAAAATTAAAAGATCCAGGTAGTTTCACTATACCATGTGCTATCGGTGAAAGATTCTATGGAAGAGCTTTATGAGATTTGGGAGCCAACATTAATCTTATGCCTCTATCAATTTTCAAAATATTAGGATTACGAGAAGTCTCACCTACTTATGTAACTCTTCAGTTAGTGGATCGTTCAGTTACTTATCCTAAGGGAGTTATAGAAGATGTGTTAGTAATTCTACAGTTAGCGGATCGTTCAGTTACATATCCTAAGGGAGTTATAGAAGATGTGTTAGTAAGAGTTGATAAATTTATCTTTCCTGTGGATTTCATTGTTTTAGATATGGAGAAAGATAAGGAAATTATAGATAAATTTATCTTTCCTATGGATTTTATTGTTTTAGATATGGAGGAAGATAAAGAAATACCAATTTTAGGGAGACCTTTTGTAGCTACTGGAAGAGCTATGATAGATGTTCAAAAGGGAGAATTAACTATGAAAGTTAACGATCAATAAGTGACTTTTAACATTGTGAAATCTATGAAATACCCTGCTGTTGAAAGAGATAAGGAGAATTAACTATGAAAGTTAACAATCAAGAAATGACTTTTAACATTGTGAAATCTATGAAATACCCTGCTGTTGAAAGAGATAATTGGTCAAGAAGTGACTTTTAACATTGCGAAATCTATGAAATACCCTGTTGTTGAAAGAGATAATGGTGAAATCTATGAAATACCTTGCTGTTGAAAGAGATAAAATTGAACGAGCATTTTAAAGATTATTTTGAAGAAAAAGAATTTTGAAGACAAAGATGAAGTTATTTTGGATGAAATAGAAAATGAAGTATTAGATTATGTTCAGAAAAGATTTGAGATGGTGGATATTACAGGAAATGCTGATAAGAATCTAGTTTCGTGAATTATAAAACCACGTAAAATTGAGTTGAAAACATTGTCTAACCACTTGAAGTATGTGTTTCTGGGAAACTCATCTACATTACCTGTTATTATATGGAGTTAAATGATTTGCAAGATCAAAGACTTTTGAATAGACATGAAAGATTTTTGTTACACCTTAGCTGATATTAAAGGAATCAGTCATTTGATCTGTATGCATAGAATCATACTGGATGAATAATATAAACCAAGAGTTGATCCACAAAGGAGATTGAACCCATTGATGAAAGAAGTAGTCAAAAAGAAAATTTTGAAATGGTTGGATGCTTGAATTATATATCCTATTTTAGACAGTGCTTGGGTAAGTCCAATTCATTGTGATCCTAAGAAAGGAGGGGTGACTGCTAAAGCACAAGAGAATAATAATTAATACCTATCAGACAAGTTACTGGGTGACATATTTGCATTAATTATAGAAAATTAAACATTGCCACCATGAAAGATCACTTCGCTTTACTATTCCTAGACAAAATATTAGATAGACTTACTGGGCACAATTATTTTTGTTTTTTAGAAGGATATATCGACTACTATCAAATTCCTATTGCTTTTAAGGATCAAGAAAAGACAACATTCACTAGTCCTTTTGGTACTTTCTCTTTTCAAAGAATGCCTTTCGGATTATGTAATGCACCTGCAACATTCCAGAGATGTATGATGTCTATATTTAGTAAGTTAATTGATGATGGAATAGAAGTGTTTATGGATGATTTCTCTGTATTTGGAACATCATTTGATGCATGCTTAAATTATCTTGAAAAAGTTTTGGACTTATGCAAAAGAACTATTTTAGTTCTAAATTGGGAGAAATGTTAATTTATGGTTGTAGGAGGAATAGTGTTAGGGCATAAAATTTCAGAAAATTGTATGGAAGTAGACCCTACAAAAATTCAAGTTATATCTAAATTAACACCTCCTACTGATGTAAAGGGGTTACAAGTTTTCTTGGATATGTTGGTTTTTACTGGCGTTTTATTAAAGATTTTTCAAAAATTACCAAACCTCTATGCCAACTGTTAGAAAAGTATAAGAAATTTGAGTTTACTGAAGATTGTTTAAATGCCTTTGAGTTATTAAAAGAAAATCTAATCACAGCCCCTATAACAGTTTCACCTAGCTGGGAGAAACCATTCGAACTTATGTGCGATGCTAGTGATTATGCTATTGGAGTTGTTCTTGGACAAATGTATGATAAGATTTTTAAAGTTATATACTACGTTAGTAAAACTCTTAATGATGCTCAAATTAACTACACTGTTACTGAAAAAGAGTTACTGGTTATAGTGTATGCTTTTGACAAATTTAAATCTTTTTTTAATTGGAACTAAATGTGTTGTACACACTAATCACTCTACTATTAAATATCTGATGCAAAAGAAGGATGCTAAACCATGATTAATTAGATGGATACTTTGATGCAAGAGTTTGATTTTGTGGTTATTGATAGAAAGGAAACTAATAATCAAATTGCTGATCATTTATTGAGATTAGAATATCATGGATTATCTGACACCGACAATGAAATTACAGACAGTTTCCATGATAAACAACTCTATAATATTAATGAGTGGAAAATATCATAATATGTTTATATTGTTAATTATATTGTAAGTGATATTTTACCACCTATGCTGACATTGCAACAACAAAGAAAATTCATTCATGATGCGAAAGCATATTTTTTGGATGAGCCTTATTTATGTAAACAATGTAAGGATCTTATTATGAGAAGATGTGTACCTTATGAAGAAACTGAATTAATTATTCAAAAATGTCATGATTCTGAATTTGGAGGACATTTTGGAACTGATAAAACTGCTTATAAAATTTTACAAGTTGGATTCTATTGGTCTACTCTCTTTAGAGATGTTTACATATACATAAAAACTTGTGATGGATGTCAACGAGCAGGCAATATATCTAGAAGAAATGAAATGCCTCTAAATTTTATGTTAGAAGTTGAGATCTTTGATGTTTGAGAATTGAATTTCATAGGACCATTTATTCCTTCATCTGGGAACTTATACATATTAGTTGCAGTAGAGTATGTTTTAAAGTGAATTGAAGCACGAGATTTACCTCGTTGTGACGCTAAAAGTGTTTCAAGATTTTTAATGAAAAACATTTTCACTAGATATGGAAATGCTTAGAATGATTATCACTAACAGAGGATCCCATTTTAGGAATAGATACATTCAGAGATTGACAAAAAATTTAATATTTTTCTCGCGAGTGATTATCACTAACAGAGGATCCCATTTCAGGAATAAATACATTCAAAGATTGGCAGAAAAGTTTAATGTTATTCATAGAATCTCTACTCTCTATCACCCTCTGACGAGTGGGTTAGCTGAAGTTTCTAATAGAGAGATTAAACAAATACTGGAGAAGACTGTAAAGCCTAATAGAGTAGATTGGTCTACTAGACTGGATACTGCATTATGGGCTTGCAGGACTGCTTAAAAAACTCTTATTGGAATGACTCCTTACATATTGATTTTTGGAAAGACTTGTCACTTACCAGAAGAATTGGAGCATAAAGTATATTGGGCAATTAAAGAATTCAATTATAATTTGAAAGATGCTGGTGAGAAGAGATCGTTACAAATGAATGAATTGGAAGAATTAAGAAATGAATCTTATGATAATGACAGAATTTATAAAGAGAAACTAAAGTTATGGCATGATCAGAAGATTAACCAAAAGAACTTTGAACCAGGGCAAGAAGTTTTGCTCTACAATTCAAGGCTGAAGTTATTCTCTGGGAAATTGAAGTCAACTGGGATAGATTTAAAGTAAATGGACATAAATTAAAGCCATATTTTGAGGGTAAAAGACAAAATTTTAAAGAGGTTTTAATGGTCAGTCAAACTGAATAATATCTGAATAGGTCGGGCTGACGACGTTAAACTAAGCGCTTTATGGGAGGCAACCCCATAATTATCCTTTTTTTATTATAGTGATTTTGTTTGAAAATATCATTAGTTTGCGATAGTATTGAACTCAACTACTCATATTTACCCTTGAATTGTCATAAAAATTGGATCCATCAAAAAAATTGGAACGCATTCAGACCAAAGCGAAACTGTGAAATTTTTTCCTTGGGCGCCGAAGGCGGGCTCGATGCTGCCGACAACGGGTTTTTCTCGAGAGCCCAGATAATTAATTCTAAAGGCTCGCCAACTGCATCATCGACGCTGCCGACGACGAGAATGGCGGGATGACGGTTTCCAGAGTTTTAAATGAAAATTTTTGGCGGTTTTAGGCAAGATTTACTCCCTATAAACTTCTAAATTCGATTCTTAAATTTGTATTACCCCAAAAATGAAGGGAAACTCCACCAAATTCATCTCTATGGCTTCAAATTCCACTAAAAACCTTATATTTTGAGTGTTCAACTAGAGAAAGTTCATTAGTTTCGAGGTGCAATGAATCTTCAACAAAGTGCTGACAAAGAGGAGATTAATCAAAGAAAGAGGATTTGTGAATCGAGGATTAAATAATATTTTGACAGTAATTGAAGAGATGATTGTGCCACGACGATGGGAAGTGTTGTGCTACACTACAACCGCTATAGTTGTTCCTATGGAGAAGGAGTTCTATGTTAGTTTGCATGGAATCAACCAAAGAATCATCTATGTACGAGGCAGATGGATAAATTTTACTACTGCATGGATTAATGAGTTATATATGATCAAGAATGTTCCGGTCTGCCATTATTCCAACTTCGTCCCGACAATAAATTTGATGAATGAAATCTACCAATATTTGACGGATGAGACTGAAGACTGGGAAATGAGAGAAAACGGGTATGTTAGTTTCTCTGCTACACTTCTAAACCTCGTTTCTAAACATTGGCACTTCTTCATTTCTGCAAAACTATTACCGACGATGAGGATCGATAAAGTTACTAAAGAGAGTGTTATTCTGAATAACTGTATTCAAATGGGACTATCAATTGATATTGGATTGATAATTGTTAAGTTGGTTTTAGGCTTGATTGTTCATGGATCAATTTATGGGCTTGGACATTCTTTAACAATTTTCTTACTCTGTAGTCAGCTCCAAGTATCTTATGAGAATTAGGAAAATGTACTTCTACATCGGAAGCCTTTGGACCCAACTGAAAAGTTCCCAGCCAATGAAGATAAAAATGATATGACTATTATTGAGGATCAATCACCTCAGAATTCACTTCCTATTCAGCCTTTAGTTCCGGACAAGACATTAGTGATCCTTCACAGAATCAAGAAACTAGAGAAAGAGGTACAAAATGTTATGAATGTAATTAATAATATCTTTGATTTTTTTGATCATCTAAACTGGAGGATGAAAGAGCATTTTGATCACTCTGGACATATCCAAGGAAGTTTAATACGATTGATGAGAAAGATGGGATTGATAGAAGAGGACTCTACCAAAGAATTCCCATACTGACCCTTTTATAACCTCTTTGTTCATGTTCAATCGATGGGAGATATCAGGGGAGAAACAAGCATTGAATCAGAGTAGTAGATTTACTTTACTACCTATATGTCTATATGTGTGATTTAATTTGAACTTATGTGTTTAATTTGCTTTCAAATTTTGCTTTTAGATCTCAGTATAGTTGAGATTGATCATAGAATGTTTGTTTTCAGCGTTTAGAGTTTTATGGCTTGGATTGTGACGCTGAATTGATGTATTTAGGTTGAGAAAATACCAAACCTATGTGTGTCGTGTAACGTCTATTGTAACCCTTAGATTTTATATATAATTGTGACGTTTTGTGTTGTTAATGTTTATTTTAGTACATCATTTAATCACTTAAAATTTATGTCTAGAATGATTAAACAGATGTCGACGAGGCATGAAATTGATCAAAATTGCAAAAATTTGGAAATTGAACCAATTTTGAAAATCTCACCAATGGCGCCATCGATGCCGCTAACGATGGATTTTTCCTAAGACTTAGGCTATTTAATTCAATAGTGCTCGCTGACGGCTCTAAAGACCTCGCCGACGGTGAGATACCGAAAAAATACTTTTAACTGCGATTTTGACCAGTCAACCGCTTCTATTCATCATCCCATTCCTCTTAAAAAATGAAAATTTCAATCTAGGGCTTGAAGATCTTGGATTTGGGGCAATTTCAAGGCTTTTAGACACCATAGTTCATCATCTCTCGGTAAAAGCTTCACTCCAACCTAAAAATATTTGATTTTCACCTTGAATTTCTTCCAGATTCAGGAAATCCAAAAAAAAATTTGAGAATGTGGAGAAAATATTTGGAAGAAATTCATGGAACTTATTTTTGAACTCTTAGTGTCACTCTTAGAAGCCATTATTTGCATATTTGAAGTATATTTTGGAATTTTTCTATAATTTTGATTAGATTGAAATGTCTCCATGACAAAAGAGGCAACTTCAGTTTGATGAGTCTCGCTTCATCAATGCAAAGACTCAGTCTAGATTTACTTTAGTGTTTCAAGGGAAGAAATGTATTCAAAATCGTGTTTTCAAGAGTCCGGGAGGAGAAGTTGAACGATTCATTATCAAACAGAGGTGGGAAAATTTCTGTTATACCACCAATAAGGCTATTGTGAATATTGTAAGAGAATTTTATGCCAATGCATTTTATTCTGAGGACGAAACCATTCGAGTAAGAGGGTTGTCTCCTGAGTTTAGTGTTGCCCGCATTAACTCATTTTATGAAGTCCCAGATTCCTACATCTGCAATTATGAAACCTTCAGCACAATGGAAAGCCCGTTGAATGATGTCATTAACTTTCTCACTGATGGGAAAGCGATATGGAAGATAAAGCAGCGAGAATGGGTAAATTTTTCTACTTCCACGTTAAATGCCACATTTAAAGTTTGGTACTATTTTATTTCCTCTACTTTGTTACCAACCTATCACCATAGTGAGGTAATAAGAGATAGACTATTTTGAATTTCTGTATTCAAAATAATCAGACTATAAATGTGGGGAGAATTATTTATAAGAATACTTTGACCATGACAAGGAGTGAATCAAGTGGACGGTTGGGACATCCTGACCTCATTTATGCATTTTGCCAACTTTCCAGAGTTGAAGCTGGAGATGATGAAGAATGGGTTTCCCTTATGAAACCCATTAGTAAAGCTAATTTAAAGACGTATGAATCCCATGAAGCATGGAGATCTGGGAGTACGAGTAAAGAAGCTTCTACTAGTAGAGATATCCCCTATACTAGTTATGACCTTCCTTCCTCTAGTTCCCATACCCTTCACGATTTAATGAACGAGTTAACCTTGCAGGGGAAAAGTATAGAGAAAATAAATGAAAGAGTTGGAGGATTGGAGCGTAGATATGGTTATGATAGTGAGTACCTACAGAGGCATTCTGACTTCGAGATAGCTTACTACGAAGCTCAGGCCCGCACTATAGAGGTGAGTCTGATGTTACTTTTCCTGAATGCCACTGTTATACTCAGTATCAGCCCAATCCATCTGCTGACCAAGGAGACGAGGATATATTATGGGATTTTGATATATGATAGTGATTAATATACTTTTGTTTTGTGCTTTTGTAATAGAGATAGATGTTTGTCTGTATGTACTTTCATTTTTTTGTCTATTTTATTTTATGTTTGCATAAATATTTAGTGTTGTAGTTTCAAATGTGCATGTATAGTTATAATAGACTTTGATTAGTACTTTGTAAATTTTTATTGTGATGTGTTAGTGAAATATTTGTGTTTTATAATGTTTAGTTTTATAATTATTTCAAAATTTCATTACCCAGCAACTTCTTTAATGATTTATATGTATAGAAAGCTTCTAATATTACAGACAGTTGAAGTAAAATTTTGAGAAGGAACTGCAAAAATTCCAGAATGATGAAAATGCCTAAAGTACCGAGGTATGATTTATATTTAGAATCTTTCGTTCCACCTGTATCATTCCATATTGAAAAATTTAAGTTTGGGGGAGAGAAGAAAAGGATTAACTATTACATTTCTCAATTCAAATATTTTCAAAAATTATTAATATGAATTTTTGTAGTGAATTTAATTCAGATAACTATATTTTATAAATATTTGAATATTATGGTAGATTTAAAGGAATATTTTTGTAAGGAAAATTAATTTTGTAGATTAAGAAAATTAGTATAAGAGAATAAGAGTATAGTTAACTTTTTAAAGTAAAGAAAACTATATTTTGAAATATTAAGAATCTTAGAAATTCATTTGAGAAGAAAGATTGGGGCTCAATGATGTAAAAGCTATGAAATTTTTATAAGATAAAGGAATGCTTTGAGTTTCAAATTTAGGGAAAGAAAGGTGATGTTTAAAATCAATTGGGGCTCAATGATGTAAACACTATGAAATACTTATAAGGCAAAGAAATGCTTTGAGTTTCAAATTTAGGGAATGAAAACTGAAGTTCAAATTTATTAAAGGCTATCCAGATATAGTAATCTTCACTTGAAAAAGAAAAAGAAAGGATTGACAATAATCCTTGAAAAGAAAAGAAAAATATATAGGATTGAAAGCAATCCAAATGAAAAAGAAAAAAAACCCTGAAAAGAAAAGAAAAATATATAGGATTGAAAGCAATCCAAATGAAAAATAGAAAAGAAAGAAAAGCTGAAAAGAAAAGAAAAATATATAGAATTGAAAGCAATTCAAATGAAAAAGAAAAAAAAAAAAAAAGAAAAGATAATATATATAGGATAAAGCATTCCAAATGAAAAAGAGAAAAAATATATAAGTGAGGAGAAGCTTGAGGTGATGCCTAATAAAAAATTGGCTTCACTTGGACCTACCTAAAAGGAAAACCTAAATACATTCCTGAACTTATATTTATAGAATATCATCTTTTAATAGTAATATTCTCATGAAGTTTCTATCATTTGAATATTTTAAGTGACTTGATATTACAACATCTATATCTTTTACTAGTAGAGTTCTCATGAAGTTCCTATCTTTTGAATATTCTAAGTGACTTAATTTTACTAGTAGTGTTCTCATGAAGTTCTTATCATTTGAATATTCTAAGTGACTTAATATTACAACATATAGTCATTCTTGGACTGGACCTACCTAAAGGGAAAACCTAAATACATTCCTGAACTTATATTTATGGATTAACATCTCTCGACCTACCTAAAGGGAAAACCTAAATACATTCCTGAACTTATATTTATGGATTAGATCTTTTCTAAAGGGAAAACCTAATTACATTCCTGAACTTATATTTATAGAATATCATCTTTTAATAGTAATATTCTCATGAAGTTTCTATCATTTGAATATTTTAAGTGACTTGATATTACAACATCTATATCTTTTACTAGTAGAGTTCTCATGAAGTTCCTATCTTTTGAATATTCTAAGTGACTTAGTATCATTACTAGTAATGTTCTCATGAAGTTCCTAACATATAAATATTCTAAGTGACTTGCTATTACAACATATAGTCATTCTTGAAATGAATAGAAAACTAGAACTCTTAAACTTGATGACTATATAGTCTTGTACCTACATAGTTAATTTAATTACTTAAATTTTTTCTAAAAATATTACTATGGTATTTAGTTAAATAAAATTTATAGTATTTTTGGATTAAAACTTTACCACAGTAGATCATAACTTTTATGTAGTACTAAAATTACTTAAGGACATGTAATAGTTAAGTTTGGGGGATTTTGACCAAAGAAAAATATGTTGAGATTTTCAAACCTATTTTACACTGATTTTGATGAAATTACACTTTAAATAAAGGTATTTTTGATGTTTTGTTGCAGGTTTGTTGAATTATGGTCATTAGAGCAAAAAGATGCAAAAATGAGCGGATTTGGAGCAAAAAGGACCAAAATATGAAGATTTGATCTTGGGCGCCGACGGCGCCATCGATGCCGTCGGCGGTGAGTTTTTCCCGAGAGTCCAGAATTAAATATTCTATAAGGCCGCCGACGGCGCCATCGAGTCTGCCGATGGCAAGAACGACGGTTCTCTCAATAGATGCATTGAATGTGGATGATTTTTTAAGGGACGCTTAGGCAACTCTTGAAAACTCCTTTGCAACTTTAAGAGAAACATTTTGGAGGCCAAAAAGGGGGGAGTCCAGAGAGACCGGAGAGTCCAAGGAGTCCAAAGAAGTGTAATTTATGGTTAGGTATTGTGAGGAATTCTTCGAGAGATTGTAAGAGTGGAAGGAAAGTGAGAGATTTCTTCCTCCTTGCCGCTTAAAAGGAGAATTTTGTGTCTTGTAAAGAAAGGAAGAGATTCAGAGGAACTTCGAGGAGTTAATTGAGGAGGAATTTGAAATAAGTTGTATTTACTTATTATAGTTTGTATGACTTTTCTTTTATATATGAAATCCAAGTTTTGTCGTATCTTCTCCATGAGTTCTGAGTAGTTTTCTCTATCATTATCCTTATCTTGAGATTTTGTGAAATGGTGATTTGAATTAGTTGTGCCATGAGAATTTAAAGAAGTTGTGATGATCTTTTCACTTTAATCTTAATTTACTTTCAATCTGGCCAATTGATTTGTTAAAATATGTTGAGTTTTACAGCTTAAGTGAGGATTACAACCAAGATTTACAGAGTTCAAAGTCATTAAAAGTTGGATGCAAATAAATAGGGAAATAAAAATTATCGGGCGTAGAATTGGAGATTTTAGAGTGGCAGACAAAAATCTTTAATTCGGTCCTATCATTTGAGTGTTGAAGTGTACATGTTAGCCTTCAGGCGAGGGGAACATGGGAGCTCCGAAGTGAGAGCTGGTATCCTCCCAGCCTAGCCGCAGATTTAGTGACCAAACATAGGATTATTCAATGTTCTTTATGCCTCATCCAAAGGGTAAGGAATAAGTATGCTCCTATTTGGCACAATATAATTTGAACTGATTCAATTTATCCATTCACTTAAATTTCTTGACAAGGAGAAGGATGCTTTCTTATATATTGAACTTCACATTAGAAACTTTATTACTAGAATTAGTTGATTGAGAGTTTATTAAATTACATTTTTATTTTAATTGCCTATTAATGGCAAATAAGCAATTTGAACTATGTTGTTGTGATTAAGTATTGATTTTCTAAATCTTAAGTTCGTAGCCTCTAATTATTACCTCCCTGTGGATCGATAATTAAGTATTGATTTTTTAAATCTTAGTTTGTAGCCTCTAATATTACTCCCTGTGGGATCGACATCCTGGACTCCATTAGAGCCCTGTATTACTTGAGCGATACGTATACTTGCGTTGATAAGTGTGACTTTACCACTATTAAATATTTTATACACATCTTTTTCAAATCTATAATTGTTGTCAAGTTTTTAGCACCGTTGTTGGGGATTTAAATCTTCTAGCATCAGTATCAAATTCTTGTATTTTTTAGCATATATAAAGTCACTGTCATTATTCTCCCCAAGTGACCTAACTCATAAGCTGTTCACACTAAAACCTTAAGATCTTCATCTAGACTAAACTAAATTGCATGGTGTTTTCTTTTAAACATTCATCTACTCCAAATGAACGCATCTATATGGTTAATCAAGTATGAAATCAAGCCATTACAAATGGAGAATCAAAATAATCTTGGGCTAAGGTTAGAGCTAAATACCTTTGTCTCAAAGGGGAGGCCTCAATAAAATGGTTGTAGTAGCTTTGATTGGATCCAACGAACCTCCAGATGAAGTCCTAGGTCCTGATGAATTGTCTATGTAAGTTTTTGATCAAGGTGAATTTTAGGTGTTGGTCAAGAGCTAGGTTAGAAGGTATTTCAGAGGGGGGTTTGATGGGGAATCAGTTCATGTTGCTATAGGTATGGTGTGTGCACATATAATTTAAGTTTGATGGACTGTGGAGAGATTTCTTGGTTTGAGCTCAAAATTTGGCTCTCATAGTGAGAATCAGAGGGGGAAGATGGTTGGATTAAGATTAGGGATGCTTGGAGAGTATCTGGTGAGATTTTTGTAGCGTTTCCCCAAAGATTTGGAACTTTCTTCTTTAGTCATGGAGGAAGTGAGTATTTATAGAGGGGCTTCGGGTGGAGCTCAGGGCCAATTAGTGGGTGCAATAATTTGCTTATGTGGAGGGAAAAAGAGTTCTAAAGAGCCTGGCCTATAGGGTTGAAATTGGGTTTGATTTAGGGGTGGTGGCTCTCAATTTTGGCATTTTCTCACCACTGGGCCAGCCGGCAGGGCCAGGGGTGGTGGCCAGGTGGTCAGGTGAGCCAGGGGGAGGAGAGTTACTTATGATTAACACTTAATGACAATTGATGATGGAGGGAATATTTTGTTTAAGGCCCATAAATGGGATAAGATCCCTTAAATTAGGGGGTCCTTTGTGCATAGCTCACCAAGCTGGTTTATGAGGGTTTAGCCTGGTCAATAGGGTGTGTTTAGTGGATGTGGTGTCATCAATTTGGTGACTTTAGCATGGCTATGTCAATTTTGGGGAAGGGGTTCAATTTGGGTCAAAATGACTAAAAGTTGGGTTTGGGTTAGGCTAGGCATGACATTAAGCTCAATTGATTGACCAAATTGGTGTAGATGATTTTTATGAGAAGTTTATAAAAGATTTAGAGTGATTTTGAATTCCTTTGGAGGTTCAATTTGAGGGATTTTTTGCATTTGGTCAATTTGGGGGTGTTGGGTTAGACTTTGGTTTAGGTTGGGCTAAGAATGAGCTAAGCCTAAATTGATGGTTGAAAATGGTCTATATGAATGTCATGAAGAGTTCTCAACATCAATTGGATGCCAATTTTTGGGTTAGGGCATTCAATTTGGTGGAATTTGGGGACATAGCCAATTTGGGGAAAATTTGTGGATTTTGAATGTGGGATCAAATTGAGTACAATTGAGGCTTGAACAAGGCCAATTGAAGGGCTAATTTGAAGTGTAAGATTGTTATGAAGAGTTTAAGATTCAAATTGGGGCAAATTGAGTAGGCTATAATTAGGTGAGATTAGGTCATGGGGCTTAAATTGGGGGTTTTGGTTTGGATCAAAATTGAGCTCAAAGCATGGGTAAATTAGGCTTGTATTTGGTTTGGATTGTTCACATGAAAGATGAATTTTAGTTTGGAATTAAAATTGGGGAGGATTGGGGCCAAATTGATGGACATTTGGGGTGAGTTTGGAGAAATTAGGCCTTTAAAGACAATTTGGGGGTTTTGGTCAAAATGGTCAAATTGGCCAAATTAGGTTCAATTGAAGGGTCCAAATTGGTTTTAGAGACATTTGAAGTGATTTGGGATGTTTTGAAAAAGTTTGGGGAGCAAGTGTATTTTTTGTAAATTTGGCAAATTTGGGTGTATTTTGGTAATTTTGGCAATTTTGGGTGGTTTTGGGCAATTTGGGTATTTTGAAATGGTTTGAAATGATTCTTGAAAAAATTTGGGTATTTTGGGTGGATTTGAGAATTTTGGCCAAATTCAGAGTTTCAAAGGCATTTAATTTATTTGGGTGGATTTCGAGACAAAAGACCAGTTGGAATTTTTTGGTAGAACTCGGGTGTCAACTGCCATGTATGAGCTATGGACCAATGAAATCCCCATTTGGGTCTTCTATGTACAAGTCTTAGATAAACCCTAGCCTAGGGCTAGTAGGTCTAAGGGACCATCTACATCAGTTTCCCAAATGATCAAGGGATCAAAGTCAACAATTTTGGGTTTAAAGTTGCAAGTGAATATAGGTGATAATGAGTGCAAGTGAGTGAACTAGCTCCAGAACAACACCCAAGGATAACCCTAAGGTCAATCAGTTCTATTGGGACTCTCCTTGAGATCCTCCATACTGACCTCACCTACTAAGTGCCAGAGGTTAGGACCAATATGTGGAACTTCAATTTGAGCAAGGAAGAGTTTAGAATTTCTAAAGGTGAGGGTTCCTTTTCTAGTTTTCTAGGATTAGTCAACAGGAAAATCTTATGGCTAGACTCTAAGATACTAAAGAAGAAAAATTAAACCTCAACCAAAATTGAGGTCAAAAACTAATATTTTGGAAAGCTTGTCATTTACCAGTTGAAAATGAGCATAAAGCATATTAATTTATTAAATAATTTAATTACAATTTAAAGGATGCTGGTGAGAAAAATATATTGCAATTAAATGAGCTTGAAGAGATAAGGAATGAATCTTATGAGAGTGCTAAAATTTATAAGTAAAAGATGAATATGTGGCATGATTGGAGATTCTAACTAAAAATTTTGAGCCAGGAAAATAAGTTTTGTTACATAATGCAAGGTTAAGATTATTTCTAGGCAAACTTAAGTCAAGGTTGATGGACCCATTTGTTGTGATGAAAGTTTATCCATATGGAGCTGTGGATATCACAGATCCTAAAATTGAGAAAATATTAAAAGTGAATGGTCACAGGCTCAAACCCTACTTTTTATGGAATCAAATTAAATTAAATGATCTTATTTTGTTGGGTCAACTTGAATAAACACTGGTTACATCAAAATGACGATGTAAAACCGAGCACTTTGTGGGAGTAACCCATTGTTATCCAAGTGTTTCTATTTTGAATGTTATATTGTTGTGTTCGATTAAGAAAATTGTGGTAGTTTTTTTAATATGTAATGATTTAGAATTGATTATAAAACCTTAATAGATGACTTAGACATATTAGAATGAGTATTTGGACATTAAGCTGACCTGTGCTAAATTAAGCACCAATGCTTAAGCCCCAACATTAGGTGCTTAAGCGTGGTAGTTTGCTAAACATGCAAAATTACGTTTCTAGAAGATTTAAACATGGTTTAGTGGGACTTAACGTGGGTTAGTGACTTGAGAACGTGTATACTAGTTTTAGGCTTAGTCTAAAGTTTATAAATAGAAGGGAATGAAGAGAAATCTCACCCCACTTCGATTTCAACCCTAAAATCTAAGTGAAGAGTGAGAGATCTTGGAAAGATGTCATCTTGGGAGATTGATATGAAGAAAAAGGAGGAAGCTATGAAGAAAAATTTCATTAGTCAAAATGCACAAGAGTTATACAACAGTTTCCTAGCTGTTAGGTGTTCCGCTCATTTTTCTCTCTTTTATTTTAAATGGAGTTGCCAGCTTTTCAATCTTTACATACTTCCCCAATTCAAATAAATCTCCCTCCTGAATCATATTTGTGATTCAAAGAGGAGAGGAACCAAATAAGAAGAGACATATGACAAAGAGACAAATAAGAGAAAAAATAAAATGTGGAGAGTCTACGTGCGAAGAACCTTGCAAGGATATGTCAAGAATGTTCACCCAAATAAGATCGAATGGAGACACCTTAAACCAATATCCATGAAAGAAGTATCTACGTGGACTACCCATAACCAGAGAGTTAAGTGTATATACCTATTCTGGGGTTAAGAGCACTCCTAGAGAAACATGTTCGTACTGGTTAATTACATCTTAGACGATACCCAAGAATACTCTTGATAAAAAGAGTTTTGCTTCATATTATCATAAACATGGAGTATAGGCAATCAAAGGAAGGTTATTCCATGTAGGAACAGTCTCAATCTTCAAAGCTCACACTAATCCACAAGGCAGAGAGTGAGTCTCTCACATCCTAAGTGGGCAGTGGTTAATTGGCACACAGGGCCCACGGAATAACCTAAATCATCTTGATGTGGATATCCCAACACGTCAAAGCACGTCTGGGCCATAAGGGCATATGACAATTGTCATATCCCAAATAGGCGGTAGCTCATCGACATTAGGTCATCAAGGTGAAATCAACGAAGTCAAGGAGCGATAGGGCTCAAAGGGGCTCAATAAAAAAAGGAAGGTAAAGTGATCCTAAATGGTAGAGGTAACTGGGTCGGGGTACCACGGACCCGTCATACACAACTACTAGGACCCTAAGTTTACCTGGTCATGAAGGTAGTCAACCCAACACGTCCTGAGATCCCCGGTTAGCAATTCGTGAATTGCGTCATCCATGTTAATCTCGATAGCCCTATGGTCAAAGGAAGGAAACTCTATCCTATGACTAAAAGCTGGAGCTACAAGAGGTGGGACTTATACCTGCTGAACTGGCAAGTTTGCCTCAGGAAAGAAGATTAAGGGAGATTCATCTACAAAGCTAAAATGCTCCAAACAAAGGACTTACACCCCATCTGGGTCGAGGAGCCTTCTAACACCCTATTCAGATTGGAAAAACATGGGGACTCCTCCTCGGGACATGTAAATATGATGCAATTATCTAGAAAGGTCTTAAGTATTATGGAGATCATATTAGAATATGTAGGAAAGAAAATGTTACAATTTTTAAATCCTGAAAATTTTAATCCTAAATTTTGATTATCTTGAATATTTTATTTAGAATTTTTAAGTTGAAAATTTAAGATTTTAAGTCCTAAAGAGCCTATATTTCTTCATGAAATCCCAGATAAACCACAAAAGAAACAAGGATAACACATGCAAGTGTGCAAGCATGCAACATGATGCAAAAATCCAAACAAGCCAAATCAAATTAATAAACAGGCTGGTGTTGCTGGGTCAGCAACATATCCCATAAAAGAAAAAGAGTGGTTGGACTCTGCATATACATGCCCGATCATAATTCTATACATCAATATAAAATGCAAAATTAAGATAGAGGGCACGAGCATTTGCTACTGGTCCCCTCTATGTGGTTCCCAAGCCTAACGCATTGGAACCTGTGCCCGTATCTTATTTATGCTACAGGACTCTCCTAGACTCTAAAAAGTACATAGGAAAAAGAAAAGACTTAATCATGCATGAAAACAAGTGTTAGGGGGAAAGCTCGCATGTAAATAACGTATCATGAGCCATGCCTTAAAGGTGGGGTAGCTAATAGAACCTGCAAGGAAAAAGGTCAGAAATCTTTACTTGCTCCCCCAATAGAGGTACCTATGTGTGTGTGTGCATACAAATAGGCATGGCTCCCTGCAAAAGAATGCCCTAACACATTACCACACATATGCAACATGCAGTCACACCACAAGCATAATACAAAAGAAAGATACATGGCTAGGGCAACCAATCCAACATAGAACAATAGTCAGGCATCAAAAAAACTACCTAGCACCCTAAATCCTAGCCTAGCACACCATATAACAAAAAGTGTGTCAACATAGTATCTAAGTGCGGGGTAAGTCTGGGATGATTTGACTTTGACGGGGTCACCATACTAGCCTAATCCTAAATATTTGAAGGATCTAAAGGGTGTCACGAAGAGCGGTGACACAAGTTAAATCTGTTATCTTTAACTCAGTCATACTCATGTTAATCCTAATGACTTAACTCGCATTGTTCACCGGGATCAACCCAGCAAGCAATGCTCATTAAGGCATCGCAACCAACACAGGTCACTCTCCTAATGAGCCTAGCTTGTAATCCATGCAAACATAGAAATGCAAGTGTAAGCAAAACAAAACATATAAGTAGTGATAAAGAGTATGTCATAAAGGTGTTGACTCGTAGGAATGGGCATGCCGTGGCAGCAGGGGTCCGAAAAGACAGTATGTCGATATGGCAGTGACCTGAAGGTGGGCATGTCGTGATGGCAGCGACCCTAAAAGAGGGTATACCAATAAAGTAGTGACCATAATGTGATCATGTCGTGATGGCAGTGGCCCAAACAAATGGGTATGACGAGGAGGCAGTGACCCGATAATGGGCATGTCGTAGCGGCAGTGGCCCGATAATGGGCATGCCGTAGCGACAGTGGCCTGAAAAGAGGGTATACCAGTAAGGTAGTGGCCCGAAGGAATGGGCTTTTCATGATGAAAATATCCTGAAAAGAGAGTATACTGGTAAAGTAGTAACCTGAAGGTGGGCATGTCATGACAACAGCGGCCCGAAAGGAGGGTATGCTAGTAAGATAGTGACCCGAAGGTGTGCATGTCATGATGACAGTGACCTGAAAAGAGGGTATGTTGGTAAGGCAGTGACCCGAAAGAATGCAACACAAGTAGACGATATCGATCATGTAGAAAAACATGTACATGCACATACAAAACATGCAAAGGAGCAAGTGGTAGGTCGATCGGGATGGAGCATCCAGTTAAACCAAAGGGTTGTGCTAACCGGGCTGGGCAGCCGATTGAAACACAAGTAATGTGACCCATTCGGGATAATCAACTGATGCACAAGTGGTGTCGACCGGTCTGAGATGACTGATGGAGGAACAAGTGGTGTCGGTGCAAGTGCAAGTGCAAGATACAAGGTGCAAGTGCAAGCGCAACATGTAAATGCAAGGTGCAAGGTGCAAGTGCAAATGCAAGGTGTAAGGTGTAAGTGCCAGTATGATATATGACATACAATATGTAACATACAAGATGTACACATGCAAATAATAAGGTGCAAATGACCACATATGATAGTGAGTCACGCTCATACTAACGAGCTCGCTTGGGAAACCTAGGGTGACACACTTGGATTTGTAGCATCGCTGCCTCTAGTTCTGGCGTGGCAATGTGGAGAGTTTCCCCCTTTAAAAGGGAAACTCTCCACCTTTGGTAGGGCGGACTAGCTACAAAGCCTTTTTCGCTCTATGAACATTGGTAATCTTATAGAATGGACTAGCTACAAGACTTTTCCTATCCTCTAAGATTGAACAACTAATTCCTCCAAGAGAGATTAAGAGCGTCAAAACCATTGGAAATTGTAATTCCAACCCAGTGGGATAACTATCTAAGGCTCACAATAAAGGGGATACACGCAGCTTTATGGAGAGTGTTTGGCCACATAGGAAAATTCCTAAATTAAAGGCTCACTTTAGAGAATCGATGATCAGTCACATAGGTACATTGACGAGTTGGCTCACGCTGGTGCACGCACATCGTGCAGGCGATCGTACTCACACTCCTAGAAACTACTGAAACCTAGGGTCAGCTAGGAGTTGGGAAATCTCACCACCTTGACGGTTGCATATGCATTCTCTTTATTTGCTTCAATTTATCGATGTCTGGTCAGTGCTCTAGTGTATCCCACAATGAATCATGCAACAAGGAGAATGGGAAATGGGAATTAGTGAGGGCAAGAGGTATGAAAAGTTCATAAAAATAACTGATTTCAGCATATAAAAATATAATCAAAATATACCTTCGAGCAAGGGTCACTCGAGCCTAAGCATGGCCAAACTTAACATGCAAGGAATCACATAAATTTTGCATGAGGATTCTATGTAACGAGCTCATCTCTTTCTTTCTACCTCCCTTGTTTTAGATAGAAGTAGTTCAGAACATCGAAGAAAAATAGGAGTTTTATATCTCTGTTTACTGCGAGGAGTGACTGTGGTACATCAGTGACAAGGTAGGAGCCCAAAGCTCCACCAACCGAGGGAAAAGAAGAAGGCAACGAGAAGGTCGAAGTTCTGCGTAGGAAATATTTGAGGTCGGTCGGATCTGGTCGTCGGTGTTGGAGGACACCAGCGGAGTGTCACCGGTAAGGAAGGAGGTTGGCCAAAAGTTCTTGCAAAGAAGAATGAGCAGGGTTCTACCAAAGATCTTGCACTTTAGAGGGAGGCCACACCAAGTTGAAGGTCGACAGCGAGAGCTAGGTCGCTAGCAAGGCTTCGACGGACGAAGGCCGGTCAAATAGAAGTTTAGTGTGGGTGGCGTGCACAAAATTGCTAACTCGGGAGCTCTGCCTATTAGAGGGATCAATGAGCAACAAGCTCGCCAGTGTGAGGAGACATCGGTGACAGGGCGTTTGTGGTGAGGCTTGCCGACTGGAGGGGACCGAGGCACAAAAAGCTAAGGCATAATTCGAGATCGGGGAGGAGTCGCAAAAATGGGAGAGTGGTCGCAAAAATGGGAGAGGCGTGGGTTTTTAAAAAAAAGATAAGTTTTTTTATAATAATAATAATAATATTTTTTTTATTTTTTAAGGTCTCCGCAAAGTTTTTGCTGAATATGCCCTCGCAGCAAAATAAACGTCATTCTTAAATGAAATCGACGTTCCGGACGCACTGGTGTGGTTTGTTCTGTCGTCCGGGGTCATCTGGACAACTTTGTCAATGATCAGGCCAATTCAATCCAATTTTACGGGTGATGCGATGAATAACATTCGTCAATCCGATCGAAGTCGTCTGACGTGCTAAATGCCAACTATCTTTCACCTAGGCAAAAGCCAAAGCCTAGTAAAATGACCCTGACTATGTGCCCCTCAACATGCTCTGAAAGGTCTGAAATAGATATCTTATGCTATAGGGGTAATTCATTTACATAAAGTACGCCCCTGATGCGCTCGAGTGGATGTCCAACACACGTGACATCAAAAATTGATTCCAACATTAGTATAGAAGGAATAGCAGAGAAAATCACAAAAATTGAGGCTGATGTGGCTTCAATTGAAACAAAAGTGATAGAATTCAACGCATATTTGGAGCATATTGGATGGCTACTTAAGATGCAATTTAGCCACACAAGTTTTATAGAAGAAGCGGACAAGGCTATGTATTTAAAAAATAAATGGATTGAAGGAGACCAAACCAGAGTTCTTCATCATCGCCTGTTCTATCAGATCTATATTTGAAATGCCCAAGGAGAAACTAATGAAAAGCCAAGATTTGTTCTACCCAAAGGAGAGTAGAATAAAGTTTTTAGTTCAGTGTTTGTTTGGTTAAGTGTTTGTTAGTATTAAGTTAGTTTTATGTGCTTTTATTGTAAAGTTTGTTTAGTGCTTGTGATTAGGAATTATCTCATCCAAGACTCTTTGGATTGAGAAATTATGTATCACAAATATTTGTATTTTTTTGTAAATTAATATAAGTGTTTGTTTGTTTATGAAATTTTGTGTTGAATCAAATTAATTAATATTGGTGAATCATGAGAAAGAGGAGAGTTGAAGGGGAAGAAAATAGTTATTAAAGATTTATAAAACCATTTAGAGGCGGTTGACTTATGCTAGATGAGCATTTCACTTAAAATAAAAAATATCAAAATTTGTGCACTGGCGCTTAAGCACCAAGACCCTGTAATTAAGCGGTGGATAACCGAAGAGGTAGGTGCCTAAGTGTTGAACGAGTTGCGCTTAAGTGTCGGTTCATGTAAACCGGTTTGCAAATGGTTTAAAGTTAAAAATTAAGCCAAAAAACCTCACTTTCACCCCGACTTCGTCTTCTTCCTCTAGTTTTCATAATTTTGAGTGTTAGGGCCTAGTATGTTGTGTTTTTTATTCAAGAAGATCGGTTCATGGTTTGAGGAAAATTAGTGTCTTTCTCCCTTGAGGTAATAAATATTTTCTACTTGTTGCCTCCTAGTATGTTGTGTTTTTATTCAAACTATAGTCCAACAGAGGAGGAGTTGGATGAGATCATACTTCATTGATCGGTGGAAGAGGACTGTGGAAGATTACAAATGAAAGAAGAGTTAACTTCCCTACGTCAAAGTTAGATGCCACATAGAAGGTGTGACACTATTTTAATTATGCTCGTCTGCTACCAACCAACCACCTCAGCAAAGTTACTCGAGATAGAGCTACCTTGAACTATTGCATTCAGCATTTCAAGTCTATTGACATTGGATCTATTATTTATGAGATTATCACTAGTCTTTTTGTCATTGTTAATACTACAGGTTTTGGGATTTGCATCCTTGATCTTTTCATTATGTGAGTAGGCAGGTGTTAGATTTGATAGCTGAAAGAGATACTGCAGCCTCTAAAGCCCATTACAAGTGTTAATGTGAACTCTTATTCACAACTTTCAATATTTGGCTGGAGAGGAGGATTTTCTAGAAGTTCAGGTGCCTCTACTTCTTATGCTTCTACCTCATGTGCATCCATATCACAAGGTCAGCCTTCTGGCTCTGATTCGCAGTCACATTTATTGCAAAGGATGTTAGATAATATCAATTAAACTGTGGACGAAATATTAAATTTAGATAATTTTATAGATCATACGAATAGTTATATGAGAAGACATAGTGATTATGAGGAGAAATTCCACTCATCTTTGAAAAACTTTATGAGAGGTGACCAAAGTGTAGTTTTCTCTTCATATCCACAATATCCATCATATGAGCCTACTCCCTTTTGAGCCCAATTCCGTAGTTAGGCTCGGAGAATACCAGCTACTTCTCTAGAGCTCCCACCAATCCCTCCCCTGAGGGCTAATAATATTGCATTAGTTTTTAATTAATTGGATCAAATTATGAATTTTAATCTGTCACCTTAAAATCTCTAATTCTGCATCGAACAAAGTATATATTCCTATTTATTTGCACTTAATTCCATGGGTGACATACTCTCCCATGAAATCAAATGTGATTCTCCCTATGTTGTAGAGGTCATAGCCCTTTAGGAACATGTGTTTCTCAACAAATTTTAATATTTCAGTTGGCCAGATAGAGAAATAAATGAAGATCGGAGTTCAAATCATCACAAATTATTAACATTTAAAATCATAAAATGCAAAATCAATTCTTCACAAAACCATATCTCAAAGTAGGGAGAAGGATAAAGAAGACTACTCAAAAATCATGAGAAGGATACAACAAAACATGGATTTCATATATAAAAATAAGTTTATAAAATAAAAGAAATAAAAGACAACTTATCTCACAATCCTTCCGAAGCAAATCCCTAGAAGTTCTCTCCAAGTCTTTCTCTCCTTACAAGAACACTCAATTCTCTCTTAAAAGTGTAATGAAGAATAAATCTCTCACCTTCCCTCTCTTCTTACAACCCAAGAAGAAAATCTCCTCTTCTCCTCTCCTTGCTTTCCACGTCACTCTCTCACTTATCTTTTTTGTCCCCCCTCTTCTCCTCCTTTTGAAGTCTATGAAGTATTATTCTTTTAGTAGGGGCTGACTCCTTTCAAAAGGAATTCAAATTTCCCTCCAAAATTCCTTCAATAGGTCAACTCTTTTGAATTCAAAAGATGTGTCATTTGATCCAAGAGACATATCACTTCATAAAAGAACCTTCCAAAGTGTCTAGTTACAATGAATTACTCCAAGATGTGTGTAGAACAAGTGTCCCTTAGAAAAATTGCACAAATTTCATCTTGAACCACCTTAATTCGCAAAAAAAGCTATCTCTGGCTCATCATGCAGCAGTTCTAGCGCATCATGAGACAAGCCTCTATCAAACAACGCATCATGCGCCATAATCCCAAAATTCACTCTTTTAGCTCCAAATTTTGTCCTTTTTGTCATTTGGGCTCAAAATGCCTAAAAATAATATACCTTCAACACAAACATGAAAATACCCTTTTTTAAAGTGCAATATCACAAAAAATAAGCATTAAATATTTACTTAAAACAAAATATTATTTTGGTGTATCAAAATCCCCTAAACTTAAATGTTACATGTCCTCAAGTGACACTTTTACTACATAAAATCATATGAATTAGATTAGAGATTTACTTATAACTTCTATACTTTAATTTAATATATAGGATAACAAAATTTAAGAAAAACCATTAATAACTTAGATTCAAACTTTAACTCTAGGAATACTTAGTAATCAAATTTAAGATTTCTGAATCTCTATTAATTTGAAGAAGAATTGCAATTGGTTATATTAAGGACATTTAGAATATTCATATAAAAATAACTTCATGAAAATTTTACTAGGAATGTTATTAATACTCCAATACAAGTTTCAAAATTGTAAAAAAACTCCTTCCTTAAGTTATTTCAAGTGAAGCCAATTTTTTATTAAGCATCTCCTCAAGCTTCTCGTCACTTTTTTTTTTTTTTTTCTTTTAGGATCTTTTCAATCCTTTCTTTTCTTTTTCTTTTTCTTTTTCTTTTTTTTTTCAAGTGAGAATTACTATATCTGGATAGCCTTTAATAATTTTGAACTTCACTATCCTCTTCTTAAAATTCTATACCTTTCTTCAGTTTATAAATTCATTTTAGTTTATGATTTTTCATAAAGTCTCATTCTTTTCTTCTTACATGAAACTCTAAAATTCTTAATACTTCAAAAATACAATTTTCTTTCTTTAAATATAAAGTCATAGTCTTATCCTATCATACAAAATAATTTTAACTATAGAATTGACCTTCATTATTAAAAACTTTTTACCTAAATGTACCACAATATTTATAAACATAAGTATAGTCATTTAAAGTTAAATCTTAATATCCCCTGATCATGTTAAATTAATTTTAAAAAATAAAGTTAGTTGAGGACAAATAAAATTTAGTATACTTCTTTTCAAAAGAAAATTTTCTCCCCCCACCCTACCCGCCAAATTTAAGTTTTTAAGTAATTTAAAAAATGTTTTAGTACAAAATTTTAGTAGGTGAAAGAAAATATTAAATTCATGAAAATAAAAAGTGACTTATTGAGGATTTCTGATTATGAAACTGGGCTCGAGTATACTGCAGGTACTAACATTAAAAACATAAAGGCTTTAAAGCATTAAATGAAATATAATATATTTTAAAGAACTTGCTGAGAACAAAAATACGAAAATTGAAAAACAAAACTAAAAATACTAAAAAAGCACAGAAAGTAAAAGTCTACAGTTACTATTACAATTATGTCCACAACACAAAATGAAAGTTTTTACTACAACAGTTCTCAAATGAAAATACAACACATCCCAATCACAAATAACAAGCATAAAAATAAATTACACTAGACTAATAAAAATATCAGCCTTCATCTCCATCCTCATCATCATCATCTCCGTCCTCATCATCATCATCTTCTTCTTCTTCCTCCCCATCTTCATCCCGAGTAGGAGCATAGGGAGTGAAACTGGGGCAAGGAGGAAATTCCACATTGGGCTCTCCCCTAAGATGTCTCACCATAGAATTCTCAAAATCAATATCATGTTGAACTCTTTTCTATTGATATTCATCATTATAAGAATTTCTTGCACCAATCTCTCCCAACTGACCCTGAATATTAATTATGTGCATTTGTTGAATCATGAGTTGGTCCATAATGTTTTCTAATGATGCAGGGCGAGAAGTAGATGCCCCTGCAGCTGATGTAGAGGGTCTATCCCTTCTTCCACCTCTAGATTCAACAAATGATTTAACTCTTTAAAAAGGGCTATGATATGCCTCCTAATAGGATTATGTGTTTGTAATCTTTTTTTCATTTCTATGGGACTCTACTCTTGATTGTTCACATAAAGTGAAAATCAGAGCAGGGTATCCCAAACCACTAGTTGTAAAGCTACCAACTATATTTTGAGCATGATGAACTATAAGCGCACCAACATCTATTATTTCATGTTTTGAATGCAATAATTCAACACTGCTCTATCTTTCGTAACTATAAGTGATGACATACCTTTGACTGGCTAGTCAACATGGAAGTAGGGAAGTTAACTATCTTACTATTCTTAATCTTCCACTCTCCTCTTCCATCAATAAAAAAAGCAAACACTTCATCCAGTGATGAATCAATCACTATAAATGCAGTGTACTCATCATGAAATACATTTCTCAGCCCATAAACAACATTGATCCGATCAGCAGTAAATTCAACTTGTTTACATCTAACCAGTATGTGGTCACCAACAGTGAACCTTAAGTTAGCATAAAACTCTCAAATCATGGGGACAATTGCTAGTATAGTGAAGTAGCAGAATCTTTTCCAATTTTTGGCAAGGATCAACCGTTCAGTCTCGCCACCCGGGTTTGTAAATGCCCATTCTTAGATCAATCTTCTGGTCTCCATTTGAGTATTGTAACTATGTTGGACCATGAAGTTAATGAATCTTCATGAATCAAAATCCTTGGATGACCTACTTCTATTAAGTCGGGGAGCCATTAGAAATTCTACAAAAATTCAAATAAATTTCAAATACATTACTAACTAAAAAATATAGCTCCTCAAGTAAGATTATTTGGAAAGAAACTTTCACAATGAGTTTTCTTCAAGCTTTTTCATCAAAAATCCCAAATTTTGGATCTTCTATAATGTAGGAAAAATCTATAGTGAAAATAAAAAATTTCTAAGTTAAAGTGAAACTCTTACTAAGAGAAGATGAAATCTATAATTTTTAGCCTCCAAAATCTTCTCTACTGTCCTCAATAAGAAGCCCTAAGTCAAGGTTTAGAGGTAGGAGAGGGCCCAAGCAGTGAAAATGAAGCTTGTCTGTACAATTTTGCATTTTTTAGGTGATCTAGCATGTTTGCATCTTTCGCGCATCATGTGTCAAATCTGGTGCATCATGTGCTAGAGCTTAAATTCACCAGATTTCAGTTTCTATAAGAATCTGCTCCGTACCACTTTATGTTCACCTTTAATTAACTCAAATGAACATTTCTAAGCATATATAAACATCATTCTAACACCAAACCTTCATAAAAAACATAAAACACACATTTTTATATAAAATTTGTGTTATTACAAATTAAAAATTTTCAAGCCAACAAACATCAAATTCAGTGTTCTAAAGAAAACCAACATCTTAACACTGAAATCTAAACATCAAAATACAAAGCATAAACATAGATAGTGCAATAATCGAAAGAAAATGCAATCCAACTAAACAAACTAAAACAAGCAGTACTAAACAAAATGTTATGTGCATAAATTAAGTTCAAACATCTTCTTCACCTCATCCTCCTGGATATCTCCCATTGATTGGTAGTGCACATACAAGTTGTAGAAGGGTTGATATGGAAACTCATCAGTTAAACCCTCTCTAATCCAAGATTTTTTTTAAACAAACGTGCCAAACCATCTTCAATACGCCCATTGTGCTCAAAATGTTCCTTTAGTTTCCAATCCAAATGATCCAGCATTTTAAAAATATTCCTAATCACATGCATAAGATTTCGTACCTCTTCCTCTATCTTCTTGATTCTTTTTAAAAGTGCATTCTAATTGTAGTAGGGATGAATAGGTGATGAATTATGAGATCCTTGATCCATCAACACATTCTTCTCATTTTCATCTCCTATTCCAATGCAGTTGCAATAGAATTTAAGATCCATTGGCTTCCAAGGAAGAATCACCTTTTCTAAAATTTCATAAGGTAGTTGTGATTGACTGTACAATAAAAAATAGTGCAAGGATGTCCAAGTCCAGTAGCAGATCCATTCACAATCAAACCCAAAATAGATTTTACAATTATGGCTCCAATATCAACAAGTTTTCTGATTTGAATACAATAATTTCAATTAGCGCTCTCCTTAGTTAACTTACCGATCTCCATGGTGGGCAGTAATTTCGATGCAATAAAGAAGTGTCATGCCTTAGAAACAGGATTTAAAAATGATGAGGAAAAACTTACATTCCCATCATCTCTGACCTCCCAATACACATCTTCATCCATAAGGTATCGATAGAGTTCATTCATATTGTCTCTCATAGGGGTAAAATTTGTATAATGGCATATAGACACATTCTCAATCATAAACAACTCATTTATTCTTGAAGGAGTGATCTGCACAAACCTGCCTCACACATATACTGTTCCTTGGTTGATTCTCATGAAGATTTGCATATTACTTTTTCATCGTAGGGATGATTATAGCGGCAGTAGTAAAGCAAAGCACTTTCGAGCACCTCTACGCAATAATCTCTTCCACTCGAGTATTCAGTGTGTTGAATCCTTGATTCACAAATCCCCTTTCCTTGACTAGTCTCTTCTTCACTAGAACTTGATCATGTAATTTATGTGCATCGAAATTGATGAACTTTCTCCAGTTGAAAATTCCAAATCCCACAGTATTTTTGGAGTGGGAAGCTATTGAATTTGAAATCTAGTGTCTTTTCCCTCATTTTTCCCCTTAAAAAAGACTTAGGATTCAGTTTTTAGGAGTTTTAAGGAGAAGAAACAACAAAAAACCACCAAAGTAGCCTTTTAAAACATTTAAGTCATTTTTGTCATCGCTCTCGGACATCATGTGCCAATCTGGCACATCATGCACTAGTTTTAAAAACAGCACCATTTCAATTTTAATCCAATAAATTATCAATTTTTCCATAAAATTAGGTAAATAAAGATGTTTCTAAATATTTTTTTGAAAATACACTAACTCTATAAAGACATACATGTAAATATAAGTAAAATATTTCAAACAAAAACTCAAAAGCAAACGAAACAACGATACATATGGGTTGTCTCCCATAAAGTGTTTGGTTTAATGTCGTCAGCCTGACATTCCCAGTCTTATTCTGGGTGACCCAATATTACAGTCTCTTTAAAAGCTGGTCTTTGACCATCAAAATATGGTTTCAATCCGTGCTCATTCACTTTAAATATTCTTCCAGTCTTGAGGTCTTCAATATTAACTGCTCCATAGGGATAAACTTTTATAACTTTGAATGGCCCTTTTCACCTAGACTTCAATTTTCCAGGAAATAAATTCAATCTTGTATTGTATAATAAAACTTCCTATCCAAGTTCAAATTCTCTTTTTATTATCTTCCGTTGATGTCATTCTTTCATTTTTTTCCTTATAAATCCTCACATTATCATAATATTCATTCCTAATTTACTCAAGTTCATTCAATTGTAATAATCTTTTCTTACCGGCTTCTTTCAAATTGAAATTGAATTTCTTTATAGCCCAATAAGCTTTATGCTCCAATTCAACTAATAAGTGACAAGTCTACCTAAAAATTATTCTATATGGGGACATTCCTATAGCTGTTTTATAAGCCGTCATATATTCTCATAATGTAATATCTAATATAACAAACCAATCCATTTTATTAGAATTAACACTCTTTTCCAAAATTCTCTTAATTTCACGATTAGATACTTCTGCTAAAACACATGTTTGGGGATGATAAGCAGTTGCAATTTTATGCATTATATTATATTTTTCCACCAACCTTGCAACTGTTGTATTTTTAAAATGAGATCCTCCATCGGTAATGATTACTCTCGGTGTTCCATATCATGCAAAAATATTTTTAATTAAAAATTTTGAAACACTCTGAGCATCACATCTAAGTAAATCAATTGTTTTAATCCATTTTGAAGCATAATCCACCGAAATCAATATATATATATATATATATATATATATATATATATATAT
>JXCR01148242.1:134471-239558 GCA_002079205.1 Phalaenopsis hybrid cultivar
TCTTAGTGGTGGTGGGCAGCCTTGAACTTAAATGCTGCTTTTTGGCCCTACACCTAGCCGACTTGGGACTTTTTGTACGTGAGATTCTCTTCCACCCAATCACATGACGCCCTCGTCATGGATCGACTCTACCAAGGGTCCCACTGGACCATGGAGAGTCCAAACACCTGACAACCCATGACTTAAATACTGTTTTTTAGCCCTACACCTAGTCAATGTGGGAGTTGTTGTCCGTGACGCTAGGGTCGGTTCCCCAATTGGTGCATCCAAAAACTCTTCAAAAAGTGTCCAAATTTATCGAATCTTCTAGAAACAGAGCCTGCACTGACACTAGCGTCCTCAGCGTCAGAGGCCATTTAATTTAATTTGCATTCTCTGTCAAACGGCGCCATCGACGCCCAGTCTGGCGCTGTGAGAGCTGAACATTTTTTTAAATTCTCCATTTTGACTCCAAATTTTATCTTTTTTGCTTCAAGTCCTAAAATCAACAACCTGCAATAAAACATCAAAAAAAATATATTCCATTAAAGTGTAATATCACAAAAAATAAGTATAAAATATGAGTTTAAAAATGCATATATTTTTTGTGCATCAGTTAATTAAAATCTCAGAAGAGAAAATGTGGATTTCAAAATTTAATTTAAATAGTTATTTAAATTTTGAAAGTAGCATTTTCTAAATTGATTTATTTAACTATCCAAAATAAAGTTTTTATTTATGAGAAAATTATTAGAAGTCCCCTTAGGACACACAAACACTTAGACAAAATTCCATGATTTTTTGAATTAAATCTCTATCATTATCATTTAATTATGAATCAATTTTAATAATTTTAATAAATGTAAAATAATGTTTTAATTAACAAAATTATCTTTATATTTTTATTAAAACTCTCTGAGTTTAGAGAATTCAGATAAACAAATTTTGTATTTTTATGATTTTTAATTTATTTATTATAATTATTTTAGTGGGAAAATAAGAAAAATTCATTTTTAAGCTCTTAAAAAAATTATTTTAAACTTAGAAAAAGTAAGGAAAAATATTCTAATGAGTTCTAAGTGATCAAGGAACAATCAGGAACATTTTAAAATATTTAAATATTTTTAGGATTTTAATTATTTTTAATTTTTTAAATTCAAAATAAAGCTACAAAATAAAGTATTTTCTCAAAAATAAATTTTATTTTTTATAAGTGCCCCTGGTTACAAGAAACTCAAAAAAACACTTTTCATAATTTTCCTAAGTGTATTTAATTTAATTTAATTATTTTTGTACAAAAATACAAGGTTTCTTATAAAATCAACTTTAGTACTCAAACTTAGTCAAATAATTTTTAAATTTTTACAGTGGGTAAACATAATTTTTATACAGAGTGTGGAACTAATTTTGTCAATTTTTTATTTAGTATATAATTAAAATAAGTCAAAATAGCCATCCTAGCTTGAAAATTAAGGTTAGAAGCATAAAGATGCCCTCTGAGCTTGGAAAAATCAGAGAACATCCCTCTATCACAAGGAATGAATCCCAAAAGTTTCAATTCATGGTGAGAAATGCTTGATAATAATTAATTAAAATACTCTAGAGAGGATTTAATTCATTAAAAATCAGAGAGTTAACAAATAATTTTTTTTAGTCCACATTATTTTCCTCTGTTCACTGAGCAAGAGTGCATTTTGATTTTATTTTTATGATTTTTCTAGAGAAAGATTTGGATTTTTTAAGTTTATACATTTAAATAAATAAAAAAATCCATAATTTTCTACTTAAACACACGGCGCCACCTCATCCTCGTCCGCACCGAACTTTACATATGGCGCTCTGTTATTCAACGCCGCTAGCCACCTCAGATGCAACACGACTCACATTTTTGTTCTAAGCGTTCGCCCAGCTTGATCTTCTCCGTCAATTGAATAAAAATGTGATCAGACGGTTCTCCTTCATCGTCCCCAAGTGACCTAACCCGTGAGCAGTTCACACTAAAACCTTAAGATCTCTAGCTAGACTCAACCAAATTACATGGGGTATGTTTCTAAACATTCATCTAATCAAGACAAACATATCTATATGACTTATATGATATGAAATACAATAGATACATATGGAGAATCAAAATAGGCTTAGATTAGATTTGAGGTTCAATACCTTTATCTGAGAGTGGAGGCCTCAATCAGATGGTTGTGGCAGCTTCGATTGGGTCTAACAAAGCTCCAGATGAGTTGCCAATTAGTGGTGAATTGTCTAGTAATGATTTCGATCAAGCTCGATTTCAGGTGTTGGTCTAGAGCTATGTTAGAGGCTGTTTATAATGGTGCTTTTGTGGGGAATCAACTCCTCTCACTGTGGGGATGGTGTATGCACAGTTAATTGGAGTTTGGTGGACTGTGGAGGTGTGGAGAAATCCGTCTTGGTTCAAGCTAAATTTTTTAGCTCAAAATTGGGCTCTTACAGAGGGAACCAGAGAGGGAAAATGGTGGGTTCGAGCTTAGAAGTTCTTGGAGAGTGTCTGGAAGCAATTGGACAAAGTCTCCCCAAGGAAATTTGCTTGTCTTGTCTTTTGGCCATGGAGGATGTGGTTTAAATCAAGGGGTTTGGGGTGGAGCTCAAGGTTTCAATTCAGGTTTAATTGGGTGCTTAGGTGGAGGGCAGAAAAATGCCAAAAACCAATTGGAGCTGGCCAGCTTGTATGAGTGAGGTTGGTTTTGGATGGAGGCATGGGGGCTCTCAGTTTTGGTTTTTTAAGGAGACTAGGGTGGCTGGCCAAAGCAGGGGAGGTGGTTAGGTAGCCAGGTGATCCAGGGGGAGGTTTAATTATGATTAACTCGTAATGGTATGGCATGATGGCAAGTATTTCTTGGTTTATGCCTAAAAAAGGATAAAATCCCCTAAATAAAGGGACCATTGGTCCATGGCTTCCATAGGGTGGGATAGGTGGGTCTAGCTTGGTCACTAGGGTCCATTTGGTGGTTGTGGTGTCATTAATTTGGTCATTTTGGCATGGCTTAGTCAATTTTGGTGCATGGATTCAATTTGGGTTAAATTGTCTTGAGGTTGGGTTTGGGTTAGGCTAGCCATGAAATTAAGCCCAATTGATTGAGTAAATTGGTGTAGATGATTGTCATAAAGAGTTTAGAAAAGATTTAGAGTGGTTTTCAATTAATTTGGAGGTTCAATTTGAGGGATTTTGAGCACTTGATCAATTCAAGGATGTTGGGTTAGACTTGGGTTTAAATTGGGCTAGAGTTGGGTTAAGTTCAAATTTAGAGTTTAAAATGGTCTAGGGGAATGTCATGAAGAGTTCTCAACATTAATTTAGTGCCAATTTTGGGGTTAAGGCTTTCAATTTGGTGGAATTTGGGCACATGGCTAAATTGGGCAAATTTAGATATTTTGGATTTGGGTTAAAATTGAGTGAAATTGATGCTTAAACAAGGTCAATTGAGGGTTCAATTTGATTTTGGGAGATGTTTAAAAAAGTTTGTGATGTATAATTGGGGCAATTGGAGAGATTTGAGGGTTTAGTTGAGTGGGATTTTGGTTTGAGGCCAAATTGGGGCTTTTTGATTTGGGTTGAAATTAAACTTGAATGTGGGTCAATTGGGCTTATATTTGGTTTGAATGGAGTTTTATCATGATGAATCTGAATTTAGAATTGAAATTTGTGGGAATTGGGGTCAAATTGATGAACATTTAAGGTAAATTTGGGGAAATTGAGCCTGTAAGGGCAATTTTTGGCTTTTGGTCAAAGTTGGTCAAATTGGGTTTAATTGAAGGGTTCAAATTAGTTTTGGAGACATTTGAAATGATTTTGAGGGTTTTGAGAAAGTTTGGGCCACCAAGGGTATTTTTGTAATTTTGGCAAATTTAGGGGTATTTTGATAATTTTGATAATTTTGATAATTTTGGAAGGTTTTAGACAATTTGGGTAGTTTCAAATGGTTTAAGATGATTTTTTAACAAATTTGGGTATTTTGGGTGAAATTAAGAATCTTGGTCAAATTTGGGGTTTGGGGGTGTTTTGGTAAATTGGGTAGATTTTGGGGAAAAGACTAAGTTTGATATTTTGGTGAAAGTGAGGTGCCAACCACCCTATTTGAGCCATGGACTAATGAAATCTTCATTTGGTTCCTTTATTGATTGGTCTTGGCTAGACCATAGCCTAGGGCTAGTGGGTCTAGGGGACAATCTACATGAGCCTCCGAAAAGATCAAGTGATCAAAGCCAACAAGTTTGGGTTTAGGGTTGTGAGTGAATGTGAGTGAAAGTGAGCGTAAGTGAGTGAACTAGCTCCAAACTAACACCCAGGGTCAACCCTAAGGCCAAGCAGTCCTATGGGGACTCCCCTTGAGCTCTTCCATATTGATCCCACCTACCAATTGCTAGAGGTCAGGACCAATATGCAAAACTTCAAGTTGATCAAAGAAGAGTTTAGAATTTCTAATGGTGAAGGTTCTTTTTCTAGTCATCTATGAATAGTCAATAGGAAAGTCCTACGGCTAGACCTTAGGCTACTAAAGAGGAAAGAGCTTGATTCAAAAAGTGAGGCCAACAATGATCAACACGAAATGTCCATTAGAATTATTAGCCATTAAATGTTTGACAAATTATAAAGAGCAAAGATCCTATGGGGATGGGTAGAGAATTTTGAAAGGAAAATAATACAAACATAAATTGCAATGAGATAGAGAAGTCATCAATTTTTACATAACTTGCAAAACATATATAAGCTTTAACTTTAATACCAAATTATGTAAATGAAAGATATACTATTTATGATGCCATAAATGATTTATGAATGAAGAATAAGATTAATATTATTTATAAGGATATTGTAAAAGCTTATAAATATAGTTTTTATATAAGACTCTCCTAAGTTTTCATAAGGGAGTGAGCTATCAAGTTATATCTTTATAATGCCTACAAATAATCCATAAACATAAATCATCTAATTTCTATTACATATAAATGACATTTCAAACACCAAATAAATAAATAAAAGTTATATAAATAATCCTTAAAGGAAGGGAGTGGTCTACTACATCATGAGTCCATGGGCCTTTTCTATGTGATTTTATGGGTTGCTTGCTTGATTGAATGAAACAATTCAACCCTACATCTTTGTTTTAGTGCCATAAAGAAGAGGAGAGAGAGATGAGCTAAATTTTTAACTCCCCACGTCAAGATTCCACAAAGTATATTTGAAAATAGAGTGGTGCCATGATTTTCTTAAGATAATTAATATCTTTGATTGCTTAACTCTTAATGTAAATAATAAATTATAGTTTTTTACTTTCAATTTGATGAAAATTTATGTTGTTATCTTATTTGAAAGATGCCCTTTACTTCTTATATTTAAGTGCTTATTATATTCTTCAATATTTGCATTTTGATGTCATAATAATTAGCATTGATGATAGTGATTATGATGATGATTATAAATAAATAATTTTTCAAAGTTTCATATAAGTATCATATTAGTCTACATCACAAAGTCAATCAACTTATTCTCTAATGTCAGATAGGTGTTGCATGTCACTCTCAAAATTTACACCTATTAAACATTATCCTCTTAAAAAGAAAAAAAAGGATGTTTTTTTCTTCTAAAATTCATTAGTTTATATTTAAATTTTGTTAATGCTTCTCATTTTAAGGAAAAATAGAAATTTATTCCTTTGTCTTAAAGTGCTAAAAAAAAAAAACATTTGGTTTAGAGTAGTGGATTGTTACGATTTGTTATAGTTATTAAATTAGATGATTTCCTTATTGTAAAGCCACAAAATGCTTTTGGTATTTTGATTCGTGAACTTATCATAGAAAAAAGGTTAAATAATTTTAATATTTTTAGGATATTTTTTTTCCAACAAAGAAATTTAAATATTTTAGCGCTAAATATTAGTCAAACTATTGGAGAACTCGGCATCCTCACATACTTTTATGTAAACTCTTTGTCCCACTTACCTTCAAGGAACCTTAAAAATAGAAAAAAATACGTCATATATAAGGTTTATTTATATCATTTTTAATACATGTGAATGTAAATTAGTACTCATTAAAATGATAAAATGGTCATTTTAATATGTATTAAAATGATAAAAGGTATATTTATATCATTTTTAATTTGTATTTAATATGACTTACAAGATTGAAAATTAAGAGTTTATGAAAGATTCTAACCACATTATAAATTTAGTATTTATATTAAATTAATATATTGCATCTTGAAAATAGCTTTTACATTATTACAAATTTATAAACTTTAGAATTATATTATAAGATAAACAAATCAAGTCCATAGAGGATTCTATATATTATTTTATTTAATATTATAATATCTACTTGTAACGTATTATTAATTTCAAATATATGAATAGTAGTATTCATATGCTATAGAGAGGCTGAAACAAATGTAAATGAAGTTGATAATCTTGGAAACACAAGTAGGATTTGTAAAAGCTATATATTGAGGCAGCACAAGTATAAGGAGTTGTTTAACAACAAGAAAACTTAAGNTTTTTAAGACATTTTATTTCCAACAAAGAAATTTAAATATTTTAGCGCTAAATATTAGTCAAACTATTGGAGAACTCGGCATTCTCATCATACTTTTATGTAAACTCTTTGTCCCACTTACCTTCAAGAAACCTTCAAAATAGAAAAAAGACGTCAAATATAAGGTTTATTTATATCATTTTTAATACATGTGAATGTAAATTAGTACTCATTAAAATGATAAAATGGTCATTTTAATTTTTATTGAAACAAATATGACTTAGAAGATTGAAAATTAAGAGTTTATGAAAGATTCTAGCCACATTATAAATGTAGTATTTATATTAAACTAATATATTGCATCTTGAAAATAGCTTTTACATTATTACAAATTTATAAACTTTAGAATCATATTATAAGATAAACAAATCAAGTCCATAGAGGATTCTATATATTATTATTTTTAATTTATTTAATATTATATTATCTACTTGTAACGTATTATTAATTTGAAATATATCAATAGAAGTATTCATATGCTATAGAGAGGCTGAAACAAATGTAAATAAGTTGATAATCTTGGAAAAACAAGTAGGATTTGTAAAAGCTATACATTGAGGCAGCACAAGTATAAGGAGTTGTTTAACAACAAGAAAATTTAAGTGGGATTTAATATATCATGCCAACTAAAATCTAAAAATTAATTAGCCTGATTGAAAGTAATTTTGATTAAATTTTGATGAACTGCTTGTTTTTTTAAAATAAATTTTATATTAAAATTTTGATGATAAAAATAAAATATATTATTTAAAAAATTATTAAACTGTTTCAATGCAGTATATTAATTAAATGTAATGACTTTAAACAAATAGTTTTAATCATTAATACTATTAGTTAATAGCTTATTGGAATTATTAAAAATTTTGATTCATTAATAATATCGGATAATCTAAATTAGATATTAGATAATAATCTATAATTAACTTAAAATTATAATTTTTATTTAGTTACATTAAATTATAAATAGGATTAAATTATTTGAATTATAAATTTCAAAATATTAATATTGATTATTAAAATTAATTAATGATTAAAAAAATATGTAACCTCTAATTAATACCAATAGTTTAGAAATTATAAAAATTTTCTAAAACAAAGTAATACAAACAACGGAGATGTAGCCTCCCCTTCGCTCCTTCCCAAGTTATCGAAACCCTCCTCGCTCGTACCCAAAATTTTGAAATGCTAATCCCTTTCTTTTGCTTCGACCAGAAGAAGTCGTGATTGGATTCAGTTAGGAAAGACATTGATGAGACCAACAATGTGCAAAAGAGGAAATGTTTTCCAAAAATAAGTGAAGATAAACCTCATATGTTCTCCCATCTCTTTCATGCTTTTAGTTTACCTCAATCTTGTAAATACGCCTAAATATCAATTTTAGTAAATTAAGGATTTAAGGTCAAACATAAGAGAAATATAAAGTAAGATTCTATAGGGGTTGCTTGGCTAAAGGTAGGATTTATACTATAAATCCAAATTTAGTAAATATGGAGATGTTTAAATTCTAAAAAAAATATTTGGTATGATATATATTAAATACCTAAATCTTTTTAAATCCCCTGAAACTATTTCACAATTTATTTAAGCATTTAAAATTATTAGTTATATATATAATTTATTTCAAGAATCAAATATTGTATATTCATTATATATTTATTAAGTATATTTAATTTATTTTAAGTTTTTTATTTATAATTATGCTCATCATTAATTAAATTTATGTTGAACTAATGAACTATTAATAATAGTTGTATTAAATAGTAAATAAATGTTGAATTAATAATATTAAAATTTTATTAAGCTAATTAAAATTTGATAAGTAATTTATTTTTAATTAATTAATTATTAAATAATTACATATAATAATATAAATTTATATACAAATTGATAGCTTATTAATTAATTATTAGTTATTAATCAATTAAAGTAAAAAAATTAACATTAAAATAAAACAAAATAAAATAAACATAAAGCCACAATTATATCCCTCCTGCTCGAAACCCTCGCTCGCGTCTCTCTTCTCACCCACGCCATTGCCCGTTTTCGCCCCAAACCATTGCGACTTCTTGACCAAATCCTCGCGATACAATTGCGATTAGAGCCGGCTGAGAAGGCAAGGGCGAGTCTCGACGTAAAAAAGAAGTCCGAAACTCCGCTCCGCTCCCAACCAAAACCATTGAGGTAGGTAACCCTCGTCTTTCACCCCCTTCCTTCAACCCGCCTTCGCGCGCTTCAGCTTCTCTAAATCCTATAAATCCTTATTCAAATGGGATTTACTGAATCCTAGATTTAAGGTAAAACAAATGAAAAACGAGATTTAAGAACCTGTAGGATTTGAAGATGTTATTTTTGCTGTTTAGCAGGTCTTAGGTTAAATCCTTAAATCNTTAAATTAGATATTAGTTAATAATCTATAATTAACTTAAAATTTTAATTTTTATTTAGTTACATTAAATTATAAATAGGATTAAATTATTTGAATTATAAATTTCAAAATATTAATATTGATTATTAAAATTAATTAATGATTAAAAAAATATGTAACCTTTAATTAATACCAATAGTTTAGAAATTATCAAAATTTTCTAAGACAAAGTAATACAAACAACGGAGATGTAGCCTCCCCTTCGCTCCTTCCCAAGTTATCGAAACCCTCCTCGCTCGTACCCAAATTTCTGAAATGCTAATCCCTTTCTTTTGCTTCGACGAGAAGAAGTCGTGATTGGATTCAGTTAGGAAAGACATTGACGAGACCAACAATGTGCAAAAGAGGAAAGGTTTTCCAAAAATAAGTGAAGATCACCCTCATATGTTCCCCCATCTCTTTCATGCTTTTAGTTTACCTTAATCTTGTACATACGCCAAAATATAAATTTTACTAAATTAAGAATTTAAGGTCAAAGATAAGAGAAATTTAATTTAAGATTCTATAGGGTTTGCTTGACTAAAGGTAGGATTTATACTATAAATCCAAATTTAGTAAATATCGAGATGTTTAAATTCAAAAAAAAATATTTGGTATGATATATATTAAATACTTAAATCTTTTTAAATCCGGATTTAAAATTATTAGTTATGTATATAATTTATTTCAAGAATTAAATACTGTATATTGATTATATAATTATTAAGTATATTTAATTTATTTTAAGTTTTTTATTTATAATTATGCTAATCATTAATTAAATTTTTGTTGAACTAATGAATTATTAATAATAGTTGTATTAAATAGTAAATAAACTTTGAATTAATAATATTAAAATTTTATTAAGCTAATTAAAATTTGATAAGTAATTTATTTTTTATTAATTAATTATTAAATAATTACATATAATAATATAAATTTATATACAAATTGATAGCTTATTAATTAATTNGATATGCTAGGATGGGTGTTCATGCAATGCAAAAATGATATGATGATAGAGGTAGACCATGTCCAAGACCATTGGAGAAAGGAAGTAATTGTCAATGTTATTATTAATGATGATTCATTTGAATGCATTTGAAATATATCATTCGATGCAAGACATAAATAGATGGAAATCCCTTTTGAGCCATTATGCGCACAAGAAATTTTTTTGTTAATAAGATTAAAGACATTCGTTATGTCCAACATGGCACAAAGCCTGTTAAAAGCCAAACTTATTTTTGAAATTATTAAGAATACCACTAGAAATTAAAACATTGTTAGCATATATGTGTCTCTATAGATTGCATTTTGTGCTTGGTTAGAGGAATCACATTCTTTATAGATTTGACCAAATTTTTGCAATGATTTTGTAAAATTCATCACATAATGAAGTGATTATATAGTCAATAATATCAGGGCATGTGATATTTTTAGAATGGGAGAGATGACCATAGTTTTAACTGACTTCGGGAGTTTCTTAATAAGAAAGCAATAATGAATGAAGGATTAAACATGAACACCCTTAATGTTCCAAGAGATTGAGAAGAATTCAGCCTTAAAACCATTCTTGTTTGAAGTTGAATTTGTTGGGGTTGCAATTATAAAAACTTTGATTTTCTTATTAGTAATGAAAGTGATTAATGCCTTAATAGTGCTTCGGCTTTGATGCTATGAATGGTGGTGGCTGTGGGATACTGGCTGAAATACTACTTAATAGCATTAAATATATCCTTATGAGAGAAGGTACCAATATGAGTAGAAATGGATCTTATGAAGTTGATAGCTCTTTATTGATTTGAGTAAAGAGAAACTTCACATAATCCTTCCTACATACAAGATATTGATCATTTAGAAAGGGATAAATATTTATTTAGTCCAATTATATAAGGGCAAAATATTGATCATATTTGAAAGAATTAATTGTTGATTTGAGGTGATAAACTAAATTCACGATTCACAACTACATATGAAGAGAAAATATGTTGCCTAATGGAAGTGGTCACAGATAAAAGATAGGACTTGATTGGAAGATTTCTTGGATAACCAAAAATTACTGAACATGAATAAGTGGTGCGACTAAGTAGGCTAAGTCAAAAAACATTCAATTTAATACAAATAATGTCTCATAATATATTGTTGCTTTAAGTATAAATATGCTATTGGAAGAGAGATCCATAAGATGAGTCTCACATATACCGTTGTTAATACTTTTCACTTTATAAAAGGTATAGGTTCTCACCTACGTTTATTNACTATTAATGAATTTATTATGCTTGCATAGGCCCTTGGTAGTTTTTAATCCATTCTTAAATGATAGCTTGATAACAAGTAAACATGATGAATAAGAGGTATGCCAAATTTTTTTCAACTAATATACATCAGGCAAATTGATAACAAGTAAACATGATGAATAAGGGGTATGCCAACTTTTTTTCAACTAATATACATCAGGCAGATGATCACATGATTCAACAAGAAAATTCATATGATCAGCTTAAGAGAAATTTAATCACATGATTTGATCACCCTCATGTCCAACATATAAAGAGGTAGAGGGATTCCTTAGGTGTTTTGAGCCAAGCAGTGTCATAATCAAGGTTCTAATCACCATTGATAATGAAAATAAGGAAGAGTAAAATATCAATGCGCATTTGCTTTAATAAGTTAAAAGAATAGATTTTCCTTGAAATTGGGTGTTGTAAAAAGGGCATGGGTTCCACATCTAATAAAAAATTGAGTATATGGCTCATTCTATAAATAGCTTTATAAATCCATTTCCAAATATAAGAGAATCTACAATTAGTAGGCTTCCATATTGAATCAAGTTCTAAGAAAAGTATTGCCCTTTATTATTCTACAAACTGGCACTAGTTATAATTGCAAGCACTTAATGATGGTGTCTTGAACCCCCATTTGCTTTTAGAATACATGTGTAATCCCATGAGATGAGATGNCTGATCATTATTAGAGTGACTCCTAGAAAATCAAATGATATTAAGATTTGTTATGTCCATACTAGAAGACTTTTGAAAGGAATTGAGGATTTTTTAAGACTATCATGGTTAAAAATAGTAGCTTCACCAAAATCAAGCATGCCATCAGCATACATGAGGTATGCGAATTTGGTATTCCCTATATTACTTTTAACTAAGGATTCGTTATGGTATTCATCTTCTAATATGCTAGGATGGGTGTTCATGCAATGCAAAAATGATATGATGATAGAGGTAGACCATGTCCAAGACCATTGGAGAAACGAAGTAATTGTCGATGTTATTATTAATGATAATTCATTTGAATGCATTTGAAATACATCATTCGATGCAAGACATAAATAGATGGAAATCCCTTTTGAGCCATTATGCGCACTAGAAATTTTTTGTTAATAAGATTAAAGACATTCGTTATGTCCAACATGGCAAAAAGCCTGTTAAAAGCCAAACTTATTTTTGAAATTATTAAGAATACCACTAGAAATTAAAACATTGTCAGCATATATGTGTCTCTATAGATTGCATTTTGTGCTTGGTTTGAGGAATCCCATTCTTTATAGAATTGACCAAATTTTTGCAATGATTTTGTAAAATTCATCACATAATGAAGTGATTATATAGTCAATAATATCAGGGCATGTGATAGTCTTAGACTGGGAGAGATGACTATAGTTTTAACTGACTTCAGGAGTTTCTTAATAAGAAAGCAATAATGAATGAAGGATTAAACATGAACACCCTTAATGTTCCAAGAGATTGAGAAGAATTCAGCCTTAAAACCATTCTTGTTTGAAGTTGAATTTGTTGGGGTTGCAATTATAAAAACTTTGATTTTCTTATTAGTAATGAAAGTGATTAATGCCTTAATAGTGCTTCGGCTCTGATGCTATGAATGGTGGTGACTGTGGGATACTGGCTGAAATACTACTTAATAGCATTAAATATATCCTTATGAGAGGAAAAGGTACCAATATGTGTAGAAATGGATCTTATGAAGTTGATAGCTCTTTATTGATTTGAGTAAAGAGAAACTTCACATAATCCTTCCTACATACAAGATATTGATTATTTAGAAAGGGATAAATATTTATGTAGTCCAATTATATAAGGGCAAATTATTGATCATATTTGAAAGAATTAATGGTTGATTTGAGGTGATCAACTAAATCCACGATTCACAACTATATATGAAGAGAAAATATGGTATTTGCCTAATGGAAGTGGTCACAGATAGAAGATAGGACTTGATTGGAAGATTTCTTGGATAACCAAAAATTACTGAACATGAACCAGTGGTGCGACTAAGTAGGCTAAGTCAAAAAACATTCAATTTAATATAAATAATGTCTCATAATATATTGTTGCTTTAATTATAAATATGCTATTGGAGGAGAGATCCATAGGATGAGTCTCACATATACCGTTGTTAATACTTTTCACTTTATAAAAGGTATAGGTTCTCACCTACGTTTATTAGATTGAAATATACAAAATTAAAACTTCTCATAATAATTTAAAGAGTCAAATAAAGAAACAATAATCTTTGCAATTATTTTTTGGAATATTTACATACATACTACTCAATATCTAACACCTAAATATCATTTTTTACATACATACCACTTACCAATTCATGAACAGGTGTATTTCACTTTTCAAAAGTTATAATAGTGGTATTTTAATGTGATTTGAGAGATTTAGGTGATATAAATGTAAAAAGCAAATTTTGATTGTTAGATGTGTAAATACATAGCAATTGAGTGCTATGCATATAAATGCCCTTATTTTTTAATATTAGCAACATATTTTTCTCCATAGGTAAGGTAATAGGCCGCTCTTGAAGGTATATTTCACTTTAGAAGTCTCTTCAAATGTTTACGTAGCAACAAACAATATTAAGGGTGTATATTTGATCGATTTGGAATGATTAGTTGACGAATTTGTTATATGAATTTGGGATGATCTGTTATGTGAACCAAATCTTAGGTAGAGCTAATCCAACCAAATTGTAATATAGTTCAATTTATTTGGTCTTATTTCGTTTTAATCAAATTTTAAAATACCAATAAAAATACATTATTAAATTTAATCCAAATATGAATAAATAAAATTATATAAGTATGGAATTTTGCACTAATTAAGATGGATTCTTTCCAGAACATTGGATCACTTGATGTTTGTTTCCTACGAGTACAGCTACAACTTTGAAGATTAAATGATATTTTGCTATTTTTCTAATAAAATTTTAATTTTTGTTGAACAATTTTTTTTTTATTGTAAAAGTAAAACATTAGTCATAATCTATGGGCTTGCTTTAGATCATCTTTTTATTTTATTTTATTTTTTAAGATATATTTGTTTAGTTTATTTATCAAATATTTTTATTTTCTATTTCTGAAAACAAGTTAACCTATTTTAAACCATTTAAAATGCTTTTATATTCTTGGAGTGTTTTTTGAAAGCAACTACTCTTGTTGATTGCTGTCCTTAGTTGTGCAACCTGCTGCTAACAACTGCTCTCCATCGGCTACTACTGCCTACCTCATTTTACTGCTGCCCGCCTTAGCCATAGATGGTAGTCTAACCAAATATTTTTAATATTCAAAATTTAAATTGAATAACAAAAAAAAATATTTTGATCATAAATATTTTCTTATTTCAAATCAACATATAAACAAAATAAAATAATAGCAGAATGTTCTTTAATAAATATTACTTTGAAATGAGAAAATGAACTATTCTTTTATAAAATGAATCAAATCAATTAAACATATTCACATTTTTTTTTCATTTAAACTAATAACACATCAAATTGTTGCTTGTTGCCTCATCAACCTTGTCCCCCTTATTCACCACATGACATGCTATGCTCATCTCAAGTCTACCATAGGCCCTACATTCCGTTCCCTTTCTCTTCTGGCTCCCCTTGTCGCACCATTTTGTGCTTTTTTAGGCTATGCTATCGCCTGATTTATCCAAATTTCTCCTTCTTGCGAACAATCATACAGGTCTAGCTTGGGTTCTTGCTTGTTACATTTCCTAACCCTCTTTCTTCCCATACCTCTTGAGTTTTCTTCTCACATTCACATTCTACCTTCATTGCTCCTTCGATTGAAATCTCTCAGACCAACCCATATCCCTTTTTTGCTCCCTTCCCTGCTCTTGTTAATACCACACTGTTAGGGTAACTGGCACTTCTTGCCATGGGCCCCTTGTTCTTCTTCTCGCTTATCTTTGCTGCACTGATTACTCATTGTTAAAATCATTCTCACTTGAGTTTTTCTTCCTTGCAGTGCAACTTTGGGACCATCCTCAGCCTCCCAATGTTTTGCCACTGTTCAATCTTTCCCTTGATTCTTGTTGTCACCGATTACTTTTTCATATTTTCCTATCTCTTCATTGGTTTGCTTACCACCATCTGTCTGCTTTTGTTTTGAATTTTATGTTTTCCGTGTTGATATGCATGGATCTTCTTCTAATAATTCAGTTATTTCTGCATTCACCCTCAGGATGCCTTTGTTTGGTGATTTTTTCGTATCAATTTAAGCATAACATCACATAAGCATAACATCACAACATCATTTATGTGGTCCTTGTTAAATCTCATATTCATTTAAATCTGGGAAAGCTTACATAACTAAAACACAATTATTATGTATTTACATTTCTCATACCTAAACTTTCATATTTTCATAACATTTTGACGCTTTAAAACTATGCATGAGAAGGTGTATTTCACTTTTAAAAAGAGGTAATATTGTTATTTTTTGTTGTCATATTAAAGATTTGAGTGTTGTGTGTGTAAATATGAAGGTTTAGGTGTGAGATATGTAAATAAGTAAGAATTGTGTGCTATGTAAATGCCCCTTAAATCTAATGTCCGAAATAATCATCCGAACAATTTATCAGGGTTTGGTCCGATTTATCTCTTCCTTGCTAACCAGTGTGCAAGTTTTAATAACCATAAGATTTGCAAGATTTAATATATCCAATTTTTAGTCGAAAAGCCCCTAAAGAATTGAGAGATTTTGACTTAGTTGCTTACCATATGGACTTTTGGTTTGTTATCAAGTCTGTCTCCTTATTTATGGAACCTTTAGACTGTTAGTCCTCCTTTGGTTGATGCTACAAGCAATGTATAGTTATGTAGACCGTTTGTTTGTAGAAGCACCTTATCTCTCTAGTTTGCTCCTCTGCATTTTGCTGGACTGTCTCTTCCTCTATTCTTTGTTGGGAAAATTACATACATAACACCCAATTCTTATGTATTTACCTATCTCACACCTAAACCCTCATTTTTACACTCATAACATTTTACCTATAGCTGAAAAGATGGATTTGACTATTAAAAGGTGATAATGAGTGCAATTTTTCATATGATCTTTGTAATTATGAAAGTTTTGGTGTGAGATACGTAAATATGAAAGTTTTGAGTACTATGTATGTAAAAGCCCCATTGTTTTATTTCTTCTCCTGCCCAGCAGTTCACGATCATCTAATGTGGTATGGCTTGCTAAAAACAGCGCAATCCTGATCTTATCGGAGATTTCTTTGCTATATCAGCTCTATTTTGTCTTGCGCTTAATTATTTTGTTCTGTCAGTGGGTTTTTTTTTTCTTGGTAGGTTTATTGGTGGTTTTCTAAAAAATTTTGGGTTCCTAATTCTACTGTTCGGGACTTGATTCTACATTTATTTTTTTTGGAGTTTCTTCTTCTTTTGACAGCTTGATTTTATGAGATACGATGGAAATTATTGATTTTATTTATGTGATTTTTAGATAATTCATGGCATCTTCCGATGATGAAGAGGTGGTAGTTACACAATCCATTACAAACTACCATTTTGTGGACAAAGATGGTGTTCCTATCTCGTTTTCAACTTTACCGATCATTATGGATGATGAAAAGGCGAAAGATCCTACACACGAAGTATCGGTTCGTGGAACCATGGATGGAGGGCTTCAGTCGGTTTTCAAAGATGTAGTTGCTTGGAGGTTGAGATTGGAGGGCGATGGTCCAGAGATATTTGTGCTTTCTAAGGACACCAAATGGATAAAACTGGAGAAGCCAAAGAAGAGCTATGAGGAGTCAATCAGAACAACATTGATAACAATTCATTTGCTTCATTTTTCAAAAAATAATCCAGAAGCATCTGTGAAGAGCTTTTGGGAATATCTGCGTCAAGCTTTAAGGTTAAGGTTTTTTTTTTGCTATTTATTTTGAATTTATCAAATGATTTGAATTTACTATGACAAGGGTTTGTCTGATTGTTGAATTGTGCAGTTCCTTTGATGATAGACCGAGCGAGGATGAGTTCGAAAAAAGTATTCAATTGATTAAGCTGTTCATGGAGAGAGATGAAGGCTTAGCCAAGTCACAGGTCTGCTGTCTAACCCTTTGTATAAGTTTATGCATTTGTTTTTCATGTACTTGGCGCTACTTATACATTCTCTATAATATTTATGCGATTACCTAAGAAGATCTATCATTTTTTGTGTAAATCATTTGTTCATGAAAACTTTTCTATTTGAAATTGTTAAAATTTTCTATATTTATTAAAACCTATGGTTTCTTGTAAAAGTATTTTCCAATTCTAGATGAATTTATTGTCTTTATTCTAAAACAGTAGGATTAGCATATCCTTCTTCATTTCTACTTTATAGGGCTGAGAAATTTTGGTGAAGATAATTTGTAGTATACTAGAAACTTGCTTTATCCGACTTTATACATTACAATAATTTGAAGCTCTTATTCAACCGAGTGGTAGTTGTTTTATCAATGGAAGTCAAAGTATTAGTAGCAATGTGCAGACGTGTATAGAAAATTAGATTGTAGCATTTAGGTAATGGTTATTTTATTTAATGTTTCTTTGAAATTCAGTCATTTATTCCTGGTGGAGTGGATAACTATAAATAAGACTCAACTTTTGGAACTCATGGGCTCTTACTCTTGTAATTAGAATACTACTTTTTAATTTTGTGATATCGTTTTGTTAGTTATCTCCAGTCTTATCAAAAGTTCTAGGCAGCCTCTAGGAAAAAGTAGAATATCAAATAGAATTTCCTTACTAGCTTCATACATCTCAAGTGTTTTCACAAATCCTCTCTCAATGAGTAGATAAAAGACTAAAAAGAATAAGTGAACCATCATTTGATCCCAGAGATTGTATAACATATATTTTATTTATAGTCATAGATTGTAATGGATTGAAGGAGCTATTAACAATCAGCAATCCTATGTAGATCTCAAGGAGCAATCATTAAGACGTCTTACAATGGGGATGTCATAATAAGGGAATCACAAAGAGCCAATTAATTACATGTCACACAAGTCAATAATTAAGCTTTTGAACAGTTAAAATCATGCGTAATTTAACCAACCAAAGATTAATGAAAAATTCGAACAACTAAACCAAGTTTAGAACATTGCAAATTCCATAGAAACACGCTAAAGCTGTAGCTAGTGCAGGGAACCAAAAGTCTCAGATTATATGTTCAGAGAACAGTCCTTTTTCATAGGGAACATTATAGGCAATGTTGCATGTTGAAATAATCTGACTTCGNGTCCTATGTAGATCTCAAGGAGCAATCATTAAGACGTCTCACAATGGGGATGTCATAATAAGGGAATCACAAAGAGCCAATTAATTACATGTCGCACAAGTCAATAATTAAGCTTTTGAACAGTTAAAATCATGCGTGATTTAACCAATCAAAGATTAATGAAAAATTCGAACAACTAAACTAAGTTTAGAACATTGCAAATTCCATAGAAACATGCTAAAGTTGTAGCTAGTGTAGGGAACCAAAAATCTCAGATTAGATGTTCAGAGAACAGTCCTTTTTCATAGGGAACATTATAGGCAATGTTGCATGTTGAAATAATCTGACTTCGGTAGAGTTTTTTTAGGATATACCATTGATAATGATAACTTGTTTCTTGCACGGGCATAAACATAGAAAAATGTGAGTTTGTCGTTAGGAATATTTTTGATACGTGTTCAATCTCTCAGTATTAGCGTAGAAACCTACAGTAAGAGGTTTGAACGGTAAGAAAATATTTTAGTGTTTTTCTGATGATCTATTAATCAGTTAAATGTATCTTCAGCATTGTTTTGTGGTATAAATGATTCCTATTTCAGTTTTGCCTCTATTTCTTGTGGACATTATATTATCTCTATTTTTGAGTCTTCTTCCTCCTATAAACAAGACAATTGCTGGAAATTTCTCACGGATTGTTGAAAATGGCAATGTGGAGTGTTCTCCCTGTCTGATTTGGTGCTATTTTGCACTTCTTTAGCATATTGGTTGTAAATTTGCTGTCAATTACACTGCAAAACTTCAGTCCTTTGTATGCTTCTACAGGGCTTGATAAATAGCTGGTATTTACTGTCCAGAAAAAAAGAAGCCTCCAGCTTTCTAGCATACAGGAGAAAGACTGACTAGGGCTGCGCAACAGTGAAAGCAGGACTGGCAGCAGCAGAGAACAATCAGTGAATTACAAAAAAAATATCTCGTGTTATGTTATTTGGCTCTGTANGATGATTCCTGCTTCAGTTTTGCCTCTATTTCTTGTGGACATTATATTATCTCTATTTTTGAGTCTTCTTACTCCTGTAAACAAGACAATTGCTGGAAATTTCTCACGGATTGTTGAAAATGGCAATGTGGAGTGTTCTCCCTCTCTGATTTGGTGCTATTTTACACTTGTTTAGCATATTGGTTGCAAATTTGCTGCAATTACACTGCAAAACTTCAGTCCTTTGTATGCTTCTACAGGGCTTGATAAATAGCTGGTATTTACTGTCCAGAAAAAAAGAAGGCTCCAGCTTTCTAGCATACAGGGGAAAGATTGACTAGGGCTGCGCAACAGTGAAAGCTGGACTGGCAGCAGCAGAGAACAATCAGTGAATTACAAAAAAAATATCTCGTGTTATGTTATTTGGCTCTGTAGGTGCATTTTTGGTGTAATATTTGGGGAACACTTTGTGCTTCTGTCGTGATGGGTTGGAGAGGGAATAGAAGGGAAGAGAAATGTTTTTGGGATATTCTTAAATTTTATTTTATTGCAGGAACTAGGGCATTCCAAACGACCATTATAATATAGAATTAAATTTAATCCACTTCCAAACANTTATTGCAGGAACTAGGGCATTCCAAACGACCATTATAATATAGAATTAAATTTAATCCACTTCCAAACAAACTCCTTAAAAAAAGAATTTTCTCTAATTTAACAAATTATAGCTAAGTAAAATGTAGAAAAGATAATTCTAACATGAATTATGCTAATCCTAAATTAAACATTCTAATACATGCTATGTGTTCAAATTTTTATAATCTTTTATAGTTTGAGTCTTAATCCACTGGTTTTGCTTACGACTCAATCTCCCTTCACGATTTGATCATTAGATTAGTTTTATTGGGAAGACACTTTGATACACTAAATCTTATGCAAATTTGAAGTAAAGGATGCTAAAATTTGAAGTAAAGGATGGTAATGGTTCAATAAATCATTCTCTAGGAATGCGACTGTTTTAAATTTTTTTTTTAACTTTCTTTTTGCAAGAAATTTGGAGTGTTTTAGATGGTGCAATTTTTTTTTGAGGATTGAATGATAAATAGGAGAGACACTTCTTTTTGAAGATCTGCACATGAAATGAAAGCTTTGNATCTAATTTAACAAATTATAGCTAAGTAAAATGTAGAAAAGATAATTCAAACATGAATTATGCTAATCCTAAATTAAACATTCTAATACATGCTATGTGTTCAAATTTTTTTGATCTTTTATAGTTTGAGTCTTAATCCACTGGTTTTGCTTAGGACTCGATCTGCCTTCACGATTTGATCATTAGATTAGTTTTATTGGGAAGACACTTGGATACACTAAATCTTATGCAAATTTGAAGTAAAGGATGCTAAAATTCGAAGTAAAGGATGGTAATGGCTCAATAAATCATTCTCTAGGAATGCGACAGTTTTAAAGTTTTTTTTTAACTTTTTTTTTGCAAGAAATTTGTAGTGTTTTGGATGGTGCAATTGTTTTTTGAGGATTGAATGATAAATAGGAGAGACACTTCTTTTTGAAGATCTGCACATGAAATGAAAGCTTTGTGATTGGAGGTTTCTTGATCCTTCATTCATGCAATGTGTTGTGGATTTAGTCACTTCACTAGAAAGCTTGGTGCAATCACATTATACCTTGGAGGAAATAAAGATTGTATTGACTATCGTCTTAATGATCATTGTTATTGAAGTTTGAATGAAAGGATTAAAATGACTCGACAAATCATTCTCTAGGAATGAAAGTGTTTTCAAAATATTTTTTTCTTTGCAAGGCATTTATATTTGTTTGGATGGTGCAAGCTCTTTTGAATGATAAATAGGGAAGCACGTCATATTCTAGATCCATGCTATTTATGAATGCCCTGCCATTGGAGGCTTTTTGGTCCTTCATTCTCCCGAAATGTTATGTATTAGAAGACATTTTACTTGCAAAATTTGTGCTAGAACATTATACCTTTGAGGATATAAACATATATATGGAAGCTTTAGGCTTTGACATCTATATTAATGATCATTTGATTTGAATGGTTAATTCATAGTTGAAAACTTAAGATTAATGTTGATTTGATAATAGAACTATCGTATATTTTATGGAAACTTTAGGGTGTACTGTTATAAGATTATTATTGCTTTATCTTTGTTATTGGAATTGATTTGGGATATGATGTTTCAATTAGCCCCTTTTTTTGGTTTTTAGTAAAGAACCCATTTAGCAGGATAAAGGCTTCTTCTGGTTGTTGTTGTAGTAAAGAACCCGAAAATATTCTTCAAAGCAAATCATCTCTCCAATTATCTTCTTTCTAGTCTCGGGAAAATATTTTTCGATTTTGAATTTATGGCTCCACTTTGATCTTCCTGTACTTCAGATATTTAAAGGTACCAATATAGACCTTCTCTTAGGGTTTTAGTTTTAGATGTTACAAACTTGCATGTTTCCAGAGTGGTGAAGTAAAGATCATCCCTTGCATATAATTTTGATATGCTTTCTCTTTCTTATATTATTACTTTTTTTTGCTGTCAATAATGAAAAAGTTTTTGATCCTTAAAGTGCCAACTTTTATATCATTGTTAGTGCTGACCTGCTTTCTCTTGCTATTCTTATTTTTGCTATAGTTTTTAGAGAAACATTATTGGTGGATATTGAATACAGTGGACAAGTTTGCAACATGAATTATTTACTCCATCAGGAGTGTAAAATGGTGTAGAGTTGAGCCCTTTTAAGGAAGATTCCTTTAAAAGTTCTGGATTGACTCCTATGGTTTGGTTGGATTAGCTAAAAAATCTCAGGAAATAATTTTTTTAATGATTTGTCTCTCATTCTAAGAAATGATAGAAAAATGAGAAGGGACTGATAATTCTTTCTTTTTAATGATGGAATGGGCAAATAAAAGCTTGACCAACTCATCAAAGTTTGTCTCTTGAGTGTAGTGTAGAATATTTGGCATAAGAGTGAGTCTTGGGCATATTGGATGTGTATGATGGTTTATTTGTGGTCAATATGCTTAGAAGGATTCGTGGATTTCTATCAGTGTCGATGCTAGGCATCTTGATTTTTGATAACGTCATATAATCTCCAAAATGGAAAAAACCTTGGGATGGTCCTGCTAAGGTGGATGCTGATCCTTGCCCTCTATATGGAACTTTTCTTGAGCAGCTTTATAAATTATTTTAAAGGTTGTTGCATTGAAAGCTTTTGTTATCAGCGGAAATATCTTGTTTTTACCTCTATGATATGTGTTGAAGGGTTGAGAACTATCTAATTTACTTGAGGTGTATTTGTTGAACTTACGTTGCGTAGATCGACACCCAGTGATTGCGGTGGGAAGGTGTTGGTATCTTGGTTTGATGGTTTAGCTAGATTACCTTTGCGTTATTTGGATTATGTTTCTTGAGATGCACTAGGTTTTACCTCTATGATACGTGTTGAAGGGTTGAGAACTATCTAATTTACTTGAGGTGTATTTGTTGAACTTATGTTGCGTAGATCGACACCCAGTGATAGTGGTGGGAAGGTATTGGTATCTTGGTTTGATGGTTTAGCTAGATTACCTTTGTGTTAGTTGGATTATGTTTCTTGAGATGCACTGGGTTTGGAAGTGTTAATTTTAGACTTACATGAAAATTCGGTCCAAACCTAACATAAAAAATTTGGAATTTGGGTTAACTCATGTAGGATTCACATTGAGTGCATATTTACTTAATTCTAAAACATGGATTGAGTCTTGTTTTATTCAACTTGGAAACATGAACTTATCTTTTAAGTGGAATTTTTTTGTTTTTTTTTAATATAAAATTTAAATTTAATAGAATTTATTGTTATTTTTTGAAGTTAGTGTACAAATTTGGTTATCATGGCTTCTTCTTGTTGGTTTAGCTTCAACTCAACACAATTCAAACGCTTGTCATATTGGATCAAGTTGAGTTTAGGTTTAATTTAGTGAAATTAGTTTTAAAATTTCAGCCTGTTTAATAATTGTGTGCTTCGTTTGATTTCATTCTGGTTAGTCATTTTTTGAGTTTAGTTTGAGCATGATATGTAAATCCTAATTGATAATGGATATGTGGAAAATTGGCACCATGAACATTGAAATTTTTTGAACTTCTTTGATATTTTTCTTGAGGAAGCATAGGATCTCCTCTTATGATGTTAATTTGTTCGTCATGATCTTTGAGTGTGTTAGATATGCCTTTTTAAACCATGCTTTTATATTTGACGAGTGGTGGTGGTGCCAATTCTTTGCTACTTAGAATTTGGTTTGTTGAGTAGTTCCTTGGTTGATGTAAGGGAGAGCAAAACTCCATAACATTAACATATTTTGTTGATCAACTATGAAGTAGTTAGACTCTTGAATGTGAATCGTTGAATTTATCGGATTTGCTTATCAAAGAATTGCTTTTAGTCAAAAGGAGCGAGAAATTTTTTCTCAAAATTGTACTAAGTTGTTATGTGCTAGTATTGATCCAAAGAAAAGATAATTCTTTTGGGTATGCCATATTTGCTTGATACGTGCATTAATCGTAGAAAAATGGGAGTCTTAATTAAGGAGTGTTTGCCTAGGAAGATATTTTGGCACATAAGTAAATTAGTGGGTTTGAATCTAAGATTGTAAGTGACTCAGTGGAGCATTTTTCTATGTAATGGAATTTCAGAACACTTTTTACCTTCCCATGGGCTGCATGAAGGGTAGTTTAATACATATGATGAAGTGAATGGTCGATACTATATCTAAGATTTGTTCTAGATAAATTGCCCTTTGAGTGAGGATTGCTATGATCCTTTAGTTGATTAGAGGATTGTACATTCTGACAATTTGCCTTCTAAATTGATGTTGTCGGACCATCTTACCTTGGGGATAATGGATGTATAGATGGAAGCTTGGGCTTTGAGATTCACATTGGAGATGATTTGATTTGGGCGGTGAGATTCTAATTTATGCCTTGGGATTAGTGTTTATTTGATTGAAAGGTTTTCATCGATCTTGGGGTAATTAAAAGCTAGATTTTGAAGGATTATTGTCTTTCATTCACTATTAGGATCCCGGAGAAGCTTGAAACTTGCCACCCTTGCTGAAGTAATATGAATGGAATTTATAATATTTAGCTGGTATATTGAACATGATTTAAGAAAATAAAATTCCTAATAGCAAAAACAACTAAATTAAAATCACTACCCAAATTGTCAGCTTGCTTGTCTGAACACACATATTTTGCATTTCTGAAAAGCATAAATTTTGAGGTTTGCTGATACAACCCAAAGGTCAAAATCGGCATGATTTTCATAAAAATTAGGCAGGCACATCTCATTTTCCGAACATCAAATCAAAGCAACATAACACTAATAATTTGCATGAACACAAATGATAAACACAATACAATTTGAAACGTTGGCAATCTCTCCCAATTTCTACAATTTGGTAAGTAGGAAATCTCTCCCAAACTTTAAACCTAAGATACAAAACTTAATCTCATGCATAAATCTAACCCTAAACATAGTAAGTCTATTTATACCAATAATAATAATAATAATAAAAGACTAAATTGCCCGTAGGTATACAAAAGGTCAAATTGGACTTATACTAGACACTCCCATAACAATACTCCCCTGTCAAAAGATACATTGTCCTTAAGGTGTGAAAAAGTGAGCTCCTCCACCATAGTTGTTTCTATTTCTTCATCCTCTGCATCATCTTTACACACTATGAGAACTTGTAATTTTCAATCCTTGCAACGTGTCCTGGGATAAACTTCTCATAAAACTGAAAACATAATCCCTTGTCTCGCTTCTCCTGAATCTCTATCTCTATAAGGCATTTGATGTGGCTCTGGGTCTTGGCTTATTATTCCCATCTCCCTTTGGACTTACATTGAGACATTGGTATCATCGTAGTTGTAGCGGTTTGGTACGACACCCCATTAATGCTAGACTTCTCTATCTGGTTCTTGTCTTTCACCATCTGGGCTAGCTCCATCGTTTCCCTCAATCTCTGCGATCTCAATAGTTGGAGTTCTGTTCGTTTGTCGGGCTTTAGGCCCTTTATAACATTTCTCTCCAATCCTGCCTCAAAAATCCTCATCAACCATCTCGACTATAGCTCGAACCTCTCCCTAAATTTCATGATAGTACCCTCCTGATTCANGAATATTGAACATGATTTAAGAAAATAAAATTCCTAATAGAAAAAACAACTAAATTAAAATCACTACCCAAATTGTCAGCTTGCTTGTTTGAACACACATATTTTGCATTTCTGAAAAGCATAAATTTTGAGGTTTGCTGATACAACCCAGGTCAAAATCGGCACGATTTTTCATAAAAGTTAGGGCAGGCACATCTTATTTTCCGAACATCAAATCAAAGCAACATAACACTAATAATTTGCATGAATACAAATGATAAACACAATACAATTTGAGACGTTGGCAATCTCTCCCAATTTCTACAATTTGATAAGTAGGAAATCTCTCCCAAACTTTAAACCTAAGATACAAGACTTAATCTCATGCATAAATCTAACCCTAAACATAGTAAGCCTATTTATACCCAACAATGATAATAATAATAAAAGACTAAATTGCACGTAGGTATACAAAAGATCAAATTGGCCTTAGACTAGACACTCCCGTAACAATACTCCCCTGCCAAAAGTTACATTGTTCTTAAGGTGTGAAAAAGTGAGCTCCTCCACCATAGTTGTTTCTATTTCTTCATCCTCTGCATCATCTTTACACACTATGAGAACTTGTAATTTTCAATCCTTACAACGTGTCGTGGAATAAACTTCTCGTCAAACTGAAAACATAATCCCTTGTCTCGCTTCTTCTGAATCTCTGTCTCTATAAGGCATTTGATGTGGCTCCCGGTCATGGCTTATTATTCCCATCTCGTGTAGCCTCCTCCCTCTGGACTTACATTGAGACATTAGTATCATCCTAGTTGTAGCGGTTTGGTATGACACCCCATTAATGCTAGACTTCTTTATCTGGTTCTTGTCTTTCACCATCTGGGCTAGCTCCATCGTTTCCCTCAATCTCTGCGATCTCAATAGTTGGAGTTCTGTTCGTTTGTCGGGCTTTAGGCCCTTTATAACATTTCTCTCCAATCCTGCCTCAAAAATCCTCATCAACCATCTCGACTATAGCTCGAACCTCTCCCTAAATTTCATGATAGTACCCTCCTGATTCAAGACGTAGAATTGCTCGTCTAGGTATCCTTCTCGAATAGCTCCGAAACTTTCCAACAAACAATCCTTAAATTCTTTCAATGAACGGATCAGGTATCTAGCATCCCTCCATTGAAACCATGTTGGGCTTTTCCCTCCAAATTTAATTCTGCCGCCATGAACTTCTCCCTAGTTAGCCCATTCATCATAAAGTATCGCTCCACCCGATATACCCATCTATGTACGGCTTCCATCTCGTAGATCGAAATCTTTAACTTCCTAACCCTACTATCACCAACCAATATCTCTTCCTCCGGCGTTTCCCCTTATGTATCATGGGTGAAATTTCCCTCTTTCGATTATAGTCAAACTTCATTCCAATTTCTCTCCTTTCTTCATGCTTCTCCAAACCCCTTAAATAACCTCACATCCATGTCTCGGCCCAAACCCCCTCCATAAAAAATCTCTAATCCACCCCCATCAGAATTCTAAGGGTAATTCAGTGATTGTGGATGTTTTCCTCATGTTCGATCTCTTTCCTTGTCAATCTGGGCACGAATTCTTCGATTAACATTTGGTTAGGGTTTGCAAATTGAGCCGCCGATAGGGTTTTGGATTGTATCAAAATTGAGCCTCTTTATCAGGCTTCTGAAGGCTCTTGAATTGGTCCTCCATTAGGTTCTTCATGAAAAAATCACTCGAGAAGGCCCTCCTTTTGGTTTTTCATGAAAGAAAATACATTCTTTATGGTGGCGAATCTTTCTTTCATCCTAGATTTGAGTTGACTCATTTTTTTCTGTAGTTTCTTCTTCAAATCTTCTATTTTTTTTGGCTCCCATTACTTCTTGTACTGTTTAGAAATCTTTTACGCTGAAATCATGAGCTTCAAAATGTCTGTATGTGATTTTGACATGCATGGAACTCTGGATGTTGCGATCTCTGAATTCCTGTATGCATTTTGGTGCTTGGTAGCCTGTAGAACTCCAAACATAGCGATCCGAATTCTTGTATCCAGGTTTGGCGTGGAACTCTTTCGCGATCGATATTTTTTAGGATGTCTTCGACATCGTAATGTTACCTTCTCGACAAGCTATGATTGTGTTTGTATCTTTCAGATGCAGCGAAAGGAGAAATGTACGTCAGATCCCTTCGATACTAAGGATTGGGCACTGCGATCTTGTCGATGCTTCCTGTTTGTTCATTTGCACGTCGCAATCGTGTCATCCCTTCCTCACTATCCTAAGCTCGATTGTATCTCTCAAATGAGGAGGAAGATGGGGTTTTAGGTCTTTGTACATCTTGATCCCCACGAGACCTTAGCTGAGCTCTAATCATGCTGGATCTTGAGGACAGAGCGGAAGGAGAAAAAAGTTGTGGATCGTCACCGTAAGCTGCAATCCATAGCCCTAATAGCAATTGCTTAATGAGTACGGAGTGGAAGGAAGTGAGTTTCTTGTTTACTTATGACGAGATTCTTCTCATTTAGCTCCAATCGTTACTGTTGTCTGAGGTGAAGTCACAAAATCTTCTGTATGTCGCGATCCTTCCCCACAGTGCGATCCTTCCTAGATAATATCACAACTGTCTTGCCGCCTCCTTTCGCTGCGATGCCCTGGTTGTCTTCTCAACAAGCTTTAATTGCGACTGTATGATGATCCCTCGCCTTATGTTGTGCCGAGATGGCTGTTCCCCATAAATATTGTTTTGATACTAATTTGACGTGATCCGACATCAAATCGACATGATTTCCACAGAAATATGGGCAAACTCATTTTATTTCCCGAACATCAAATTGAAGCAATACAACGCTAAGAACTCATATGAATACAAAAGATAAACACCCACAATTCGGGAGGTAGGCGATTTATATCAATTCCTACAATTCGAGAGAAAAGAAATCTCTCTCAACCCTTGAACCTAAGATACAAGACTTAATCTCATACATAAACCTAATTCTAAACATAATAAGCCTATTTATACCTAAAAACAATAATAAAAGACTAAATTGCCCTTAAGCATACAAAAGACCAAATTGCCCTTAAGCTAGGCACCTGCGTAACATTTGTATCAATAATTTTATAGTATTGATGATTTCATTGTACGTACATATCAAGGTCAAATCTTGTTTGCCCCATTATGAAAAATTTACTTTTGAAACTTTCAATAACAACTTTAATAGTTTATTTTTAATTTCAATTGCCACAGTTTAAATTTCTAGAAAGTTAATATTAGTTTGTTAAAAGATATAATTTTTTGACGATTTAAAATTAAATGCATTTTTAAGATGTGCAATAATAGCAATGATATTTTATTAATCTAGATTCACATTTAATTTATATGAAGGAATTGTAGCATGATGTGTGTTATTTAAGTATTGTTGGACTTTATGATAAAAAATATATAATCTCTCCAATCTTTTTATGATTCTTTATCTTCTCTTAGGATTAACTCAATGAATGTTGAATGTGTAGATAATCATTTAACATTATTGCGCTTCATAAAATTTTTTATATACAAAAGCTAAAGATTCTATAACTTTTGGTGAAACTCTATATTGTAGACGTCCACTAGAGTTTCTTTGAACATTTGATACCTCAAATCTAATGGACATAAAAAATTTGTTTGGTTTTGAATTACTACGAACCAAAGCTGATTTAAAAGCTCCTGTACAACAAAAACTAAAAATCATGGTATGTTTCTTCCATTTCCATTCTCACAACTTAAGTATATACATTGTTGTGTTTGTGTGAAATTATGATATCATAAACATGTAAAGCATTTATTAATGATTAATGTTGATTCAATGGTTTTTTAGATTACATAACTATAATTGATGTTGCTCTGTTTTGCACTTGTTAAAGAAATAGTTTTTTTTCTTATTGTAATTAAATATACTTTCTCCCTGTTGTTGAAATGTCTTTGACATTCTTTTTCTAACATCGTTTCTTATTGCTTCTTGAATACTTCTTTTCTTCTTAAAAAATGATTGATGCTTATTCTTTCTTTTACGAATAGATTTTGTTGGCGTTTTTGGAGAACCCCAAAAAGGTTTTTGTCGAGGTTAGTGGTGGCTTTTCTTTTTTACTTGTTGCATAAACTTTTTTTCATGAATGTTAGCACCATCATAACAATCGATATTTTAGCAGGATTTTCATAATAGTTTAGAAGAAAAGCCTTTTATTATTGATGATGAGTTGGAAGATGGCATTGGTATTGATGATGGCGAGGAGTCCGAGGAAGAATCAGACTTATTTGATTCTGTGTGCGCCATTTGTGATAATGGTGGTGAATTGCTTTGGTATGCCGTTCTTGTTTTCTTCATCAATTTCTTATTTAAATTTGTTAAACATAAGTTAAAATTTTAATATGGTATTTATTTTCATGCCTTGAAATACTTTTCTTTGATTTTCAAAATCCTCATTTTGTTAAATTCGTTTTTTGAATGCTACTGATAAAATTAACACACGTAATTCCTAGAATATGGAAAGCATTTGTGATAATGGTGGTGAATTGCTTCCTCCTTGTTTTCTTCATCATTTTCTTATATAAATTTGTCTAATATATGATAAAATTTTAATATGGTCTTTATTTTCTTATCTTAANGGTTCTTGTCTTCTTCATCATTTTCTTATTTAAATTTGTCAAATATAAGATAAAATTTTAATATGGTATTTATTTTTATGCCTTGAAATACTTTTCTTTGATTTTCAATATCCTCATTTTGTTAAATTCGTTTTTTGAATGCTACTGATAAAATTAACACACGTAATTCCTAGAATATGGAAAGCATTTGTGATAATGGTGGTGAATTGCTTCCTCCTTGTCTTCTTCGTCATTTTCTTATTTGAATTTGTCTAATTTAAGATAAAATTTTAATATGGTCTTTATTTTCTTATCTTAAAATACTTTTCTTTGAGTTTCAAAATCCTTATTTTGTAAATTCCTTTTTTGAATGCTACTGATAAAATTAATAATCGTAATTCCTAGAATATGGAAAGCATTTTGTAAAAGCATTATGTATTCGTGAATAATGTATTCTATTATCCTTGTCAATGGTAAGGTTCAAAGCCTGTCTTTTTACACCATGATGCCCTTGCAATGCCTAGCTAATGGGGAGCTGTTCCACCACATTTATTGTACTTGATAAGAAGCTATTGAGGATACCACTTTAGGACATGCTAGGTAGTTTATGAACAGCATCTAATTTGTAGAGGGCACGTGATGTGATGCCCATTGTTTTAGTAACTTTCTTAGGGCATGTTTATGCTAAGGTGATCGGGTGAGCTGGAGCCATATTGAGGCTTGTTGATGCTTGGGAGGTTCTCTATGGTATTGGAGGCCTTCTCGATTAGGCGCTTGCTTGGAATGTAGTGCCCCTCCATAATTGTGACTACCTATGTCAAGAGTTTTTAATTGTGTCATTATTTGAACCTATTTAAACACGAATAAATGCACCATTTGATAAATTTTAAAATCAACAGTCTGAATCTCCTTGTAATTTTAATGAATAAAAATTTTCTAGTCCACTTATTATTTTTATTTTTGTTGGTTTGTGTGTGAATATTAGTTTAGTCTTTTATTAGTAATAGTTTGTTTGTAAAGTGCAAACTCTGTAGCTCCGGTTGTAGAGACCAACGATTCTCTTTTGATATAGTAAATTCACAGTTATTCATTAATTTTTTAGAGTCATGAGCCAACTTTTGATCGATAATGGTAACATCACGTCAATAATTAAGTCCAAGAATTTTGTTTAGGGATGTGCTTTTGTGGGTGCAAGTCATATCAACACATGGCACTTTAGGAGAATACAAGAAACGTGTAATGTGGCCTCATAGGTCTTACTTGATACATGGCTTCAAAATGAGAACCTTATCTGCGACAGTGGTATTCTAAAAGTCTGTCAATGGTGCCGTATATTGGATCTTGAGGAAACTTTAGCTAGAGCTTATGACCTTAGTTGACATGGAGATGCAAACTCTCATTGTGTTGTTGTTTTCTAAATTTCATTTCCATGAAATTATACCCTATGATTGGTATTAACGTCATATGATAGAGAATAGATTTTGCTTATAACTTGAATGGTCATTGCTTTGATTCTAGATGAAAATATAAAGTACTGCGTGCTTAATAGGTCTATAAAAGTTGCATTAGTATCAATTATATGTTATGTTCCCTGATGATTCATACTCTGAAAGTTTAATGCTGAGTTGTATTTCTATTTCTTTATTTTCTTCTCCACCTATTCTTGAATAAGTATGCGATATGTAAAATTTTGTGGAAACTTTGAATGAAACCAATTTTTCTTGGATATGTAGCTCTTTCATCTTTCAAGCATATTGTGGTCCGCAATTGTCCTTAATTATGTGTGATGCTTAATTATATATCTCTTTTGTTTGCCTTGTTCCTTTCTTCTTTACATAGTATTAATTAATTAATTGATTTGGTTTATTCAGTCTTTCCGTTTTTCTATTTTTTTGGTTAGCAATTTTGTCATGATCTTCAAGTCTACTATTGTACTTATATAATTCAGATTCTGTGTTAATTTCTATGATGAGATCTATTAGTGATTTGTAGTTAAATGTTTTTAATTAAATAACCAAGTCAACTAGTGATTGATTATGCTATTAGTTTGCTTTCTCTTTGGTACATTGATACCACCCTAGGGCTCCTAAAAGGCGTTTAGGAAGCGGATGTAGTGAGGGTGTGGTTGTGGAATAGCAAGGAAATGAAATAGGGAAGGGTGGCTGCGTTTTGAAGGGTAGTTGGGGCTAAATTTTTTGTGGATAGCAGGTTGAATGAGTTAGGCGGCTGTCTTGATAGAAAACAACCGGTGAACGGCAAATGGTGAGGTTCGGGTGACGAGGGGGGAACCGTGACCTATTTCTGAGCAAGATATATATACACTACTTGTAAAAAAGAATGATATAACACTCTGAAGAGCATAAAACATATATAAGTTTTTCAAAATTCATAAACTAAATATTAAAAAAATCCAAACAACCTTATTACAACATGTATAGATGTCCCCTAATAGAAAATATGGATAATTATATACATATCACCCGAAACATTGAAATTTATAAATCAAGCGCCCAAATAAATTTTTGAATTATCGAATCGATGTATTTATGCGTGCCATGATCAATCCACTGAGAATTTGATGATAAAGAAAGATATTGTGAGGTTTTATCATGAAATTTGATATTAGAGTAAGAATTTGGAAAATGGATAAAAGCGAGTGCTTGATTTGTAAATAACAATGTTTTGGATGCTCTGTATGTAGTTGCCCCTAGAAAATAACCTTTCAAAAATAAAAAAAAAATAGGAAATAAACTGAAAATATAAAGAAAATCACTGTATTTAGATCTGGATTGCCACTATAGGTGGGATATCCTCTAGCGATTGCGGAAGGTTTTGCGATCTCGCATGGACGGCTTTAACACCCACGTCTTATATGCATGCTTATAGTTCCTTGATTTGAACAACATTAATACGGGTGTTATTAGCATTATATTTTTCATTTAGCTTGTCATCTCGGGTCTGTTGTTCAAAGCGATGGTGATATAGATTGGGATGTTGATAGTAGAATTCAAGTTGGTTGGTTGAAATGGAGGAATGCTTCAGGCCTTTGTGTGATCGAAAAGTACTACTTAGGCTGAAAGGAAATTTTTATAAGAGGGTGGTGAGACCTGCAATGCTCTATGGCGCTGAATGTTGGTTTTTAAAGGAGAAGCATAATACTAAGTTAAGTGTTGCCGAGATGAGAATGATTAGGTGGATGAGTGGCTTAGAGAAGCATAATAATAAGTTAAGTGTTTGCCGAGATGAGAATGATTAGGTGGATGAGTGGCTTTAGAAGCATAATGATAAGTTAAGTGTTGCCGAGATGAGAATGATTAGGTGGATGAGTGGCTTTACACTTAGAGTAATAAGTTAAGTGTTGCCGAGATGAGAATGATTAGGTGGATGAGTGGCTTTACACCTTAGAGATAATAAGTTTAAGTGTTGCCGAGATGAGAATGATTAGGTGGATGAGTGGCTTTACACTTAGAGACAATATTGGAAAATGAATATATCTGTGATAGGGTTGGTGTGGCTTCTGTGACGGACAAAATTAGAGAAAGTCGTCTTAGATGGTTTATAATGAATTTATCCGTGATAGGGTTATTGTAGCTTATGTGACAGACAAAATTAGAGAAAATCAAAAGAATATATTCGTGATAGGGTTGGTGTAGCTCCTGTGACAGACAAAATTAGAGAAAGTCGATATCCGGGACAGGGTTAGTGTAGCTCCTGTGACAGACAAAATTAGAGAAAGTCGTCTTAGATGGTTTGGGCATAAGGTTGGTGTAGCTCCAGTGACGGACAAAATTCGAGAGAGTCGTCTTAGATGGTTTGGTCACATTAGACGTCGACCATCTGATGATCCAATTAGGAGAGTAGATGTTCTAGATTCGACTTATGTTAAGAAAGACAGAGGTAGGCCTAGCAAAACTCGGGCTTATTGTACAAAAAATGAACTTAATTTATTAGAACTAAATGAAAATATGACACTAAATAGGACACAATGGAGAAAATGGATTCATGTAACCGACCCCACATTGTGGGATTAAGGATTTGTTGTTGTCGTTGTTGCTGTATTGCTTATCTTTCTAAGGCATATGATATCCTAAGGGGCCGTTTGGAATTACTAGGCTTTCATTTTTATTTGAATGTTTTATGTTTTGACTTGAAATAAAACATATTTGGTTGCAATGACTGTTTTATTGAGTGTTTTTAAAAATGACTTGATTTGTCTTTAAAATAGTGAATAAAACATTAACAAAATATACTAAACAAATATTTTTTTAAAATAAAAGTAAAAACAAAAGCAAAAATAAAAAATAAAATTGATGCCAAACAAGTCCTAAGGAAACCATGGAGCTTAAATTTTTCTACATCAATTAGGATTCAGAATGCCAAGCACAATTAGCCCATTTGTTGCAAATGTTATTTTATTTATTTTTAAAAATTAAGTCTTTATCCCTCTAAGTGGGATCGGCTACATGAATCCTTTTTCTGCATTGTGTCCTATTGATTGCCATAAAATTAAGTCTTTTTCTCCATTGTTGGAGATGTTATGTGGAACCAAAAATCTTAATAACTTCATTTGCTTCATTTTGTCTGTATGCTTTTAGTATTTGTCGGGTTTATGAGCTTGTTATTATGTTCTTTTTATAGCTGTGAAGGAAGATGCTTGAGGTCCTTCCATGCAACTAGGAGAGCTGGAGAAGATTCTGATTGTGCATCGCTTTGCCTCACCAGGTTTCAAGTTGAGGTATAATACTAGTTGCAACATCTTTATTGGAGTCCCCTTTTCATTATTCTTATGGGGATATTATGCATGCCTGACAAAATTTATATTTTCATATTCACTGTTTAATCTTTACAGTTTTGTAATTTACCTCCAAATAAAGCTAATAGATATGTTATTTATTGTGTTGATGATCATGCTGATTTTTCTACCCCATTGCTCAAAATCAGAAAGGCCACCAAATTAGCACACTGGATGGTGGTCACAATCGTACTGCAATATTATGCTCAAGTGTTGTTATGAGGTGGTATAGGTCATGTAAAATTATCCAGAGTTTCCAGGTTTAAATTTCCTTACTATGGGTTTATGACAATGTGTTTTGTGGTGTCAGTTTCTGTAGAGGGGCGATGGGTGGGTAGTTTGGTAACAGGTTAAGGCCAAATCTTCTTCCTTTTCCTATGTCTGGAATTTTTGCAAACTATGTTCTTCCAAAAATTTCATTTTCATAGATTGTGACGCTGCTTTCGGCCTCCCTGGCTGTTTTTGATGCCGGCATGATGTTCCATTACAGTATCCTTTTTGAATAAGCAATTTTGAATATGGGTTCGCAAAAGAAAATTTTTGTTGGTATTTTAACCGTACTTTCATTGTTGACCAATATCTTGACTGCTATTAAATGTGGTTGTGTTGTGCATTTTAAAGATTTGGGTGTTGTTAAATAAGTTNAGGGTAAGGATTATTGTCTTTCATTCACTATTAGGATCCTGGAGAAGCTTGAAACTTGCCACCCTTGCTGAAGTAATATGAATGGAATTTATAATTTTTAGCGGATATATTGAACATGATTTAAGAAAATAAAATTCCTAATAGCAAAAACAACTAAATTAAAATCACTACCCAAATTGTCAGCTTGCTTGTCTGATCACACATATTTTGCATTTCAGAAAAGCATAAATTTTGAGGTTTGCTGATACAACCAAAGGTCAAAATCGGCACGATTTTTCATAAAAATTAGGGCAGGCACATCTTATTTTCCGAACATCAAATCAAAACAACATAACACTAATAATTTGCATGAATACAAATGATAAACACAATACAATTTGAGACGTTGGCAATCTCTCCCAATTTCTACAATTTGATAAGTAGGAAATCTCTCCCAAACTTTAAACCTAAGATACAAGACTTAATCTCATGCATAAATCTAACCTTAAACATAGTAAGCCTATTTATACCCAATAATAATAATAATAAAAGACTAAATTGCCCGTAGGTATACAAAAGATCAAATTGGCCTTAGAGTAGACACTCCCGTAACAATACTCTCCTGCCAAAAGATACATTGTTCTTAAGGTGTGAAAAAGTGAGCTCCTCCACCATAGTTGTTTCTATTTCTTCATCCTCTGCGTCATCTTTACACACTATGAGAACTTGTAATTTTCAATCCTTGCAATGTGTCCTGGGATAAACTTCTCATTAAACTGAAAACATATTCCCTTGTCTCGCTTCTCCTGAATCTCTGTCTCTATAAGGCATTTGATGTGGCTCCCGGTCATGGCTTATTATTCCCATCTCGTGTAGCCTTCTCCCTCTGGACTTACATTGAGACATTGGTATCATCGTAGTTGCAGCGGTTTGGTACGACACCCCATTAATGCTAGACTTCTTTATCTGGTTCTTGTCTTTCACCATCTGGGCTGCTCCATCGTTTCCCTCAATCCCTGCGATCTCAATAGTTGGAGTTTTGTTCGTTTGTCAGGCTTTAGGCCTTTTATAACATTTCTCTCCAATCCTGCCTCAGAAATCCTCATCAACCATCTCGACTATAGCTCGAACCTCTCCCTAAATTTCATGATAGTACCCTCATGATTCAAGACATAGAATTGCTCGTCTAGGTATCCTTCTCGAATAGCTCCGAAACTTTCCAACAAACAATCCTTAAATTCTTTCCATGAACGGATTATGTATCTCGCATCCCTCCATTGAAACCATGTTGGGCTTTTCCCTCCAAATTTAATTCTGCTCCCATGAACTTCTCCCTAGTTAGCCCATTCATCATGAAGTATTGCTCCACCCCGATATACCCATCTATGTACGACTCCATCTCGTAGATCGAAATCTTCAACTTCCTAACCCTACTATCACCAACCAACGACCACTTCCTCTGGCATTTCCCCTTATGTATCTTGGGCGAAATTTCTCTCTTTCGATTATAGTCAAACTTCATTCCAATTTCTGTCCTTCTCTCTTTATGCTTCTCCAAACCCCTTAAATAACCTCACATCCATGTCTCGGCCCCAACCCCCCTTCATAAAAAATCTCTAATCCACCCCCATTAGAATTCTAAGGGTAATTCAGTGATTGTGGATATTTTCCTCATGTTCGATCTCTTTCCTTTTTAATCTGGCCATGAATTCTTCGATTAACATTTGGTTAGGGTTTACAAATTGAGCCGCTGATAGGGTTTTGGATTGTATCAAAATTGAGCCTCTTTATCAATCTTCTCAAGGCTCTTGAATTGGTCCTCCATTCGGTTCTCCATGAAAAAATCACTCGAGAAGACCCTCATTTTGGTTTTTCATGAAAGAAAATATATTCTTTATGGTGGCGAATCTTTCTTTCATCCTAGATTTGAGTTGACTCATTTTTTTCTCTAGTTTCTTCTTCAAATCTTCTATTTCTTTTGACTCCCATTACTTCTTGTACTGTTTTAGAAATCTTTTACGCTGAAATCATGAGCTTCAAAGTGTCTGTATGTGATTTCGACATGCGCGGAACTTTGGATGTTGCGATCTCTGAATTCCTGTATGCAGTTTGGTGCTTGGTAGCCTGCAGAACTCCAAACATAGCGATCCAAATTCTTGTATCTAGGTTTGGCGTGGAACTCTTTTTCGCGATCACTGTTTTTAAGGATGTCTTCTACATCGTAATGTTACCTTCTCGACAAGCTATGATTGTGTTTGTATCCTTCAGATGCAGCGAAAGGAGAAATGTACGCCAAATCCCTTCGATACCAAGGATTGGGCGCTGCGATATTGTCGATGCTTCTTGTTTGTTCAATTGCACGTCGCGATCCTGTCATCCCTTCCTCACTATCCTAAGCTCGATTGTATCTCTCGAATGAGGAGGAAGATGGGGTTTTAGGTCTCTGTACATCCTAATCCCCAGGAGACCTTAGCTGAGCTCTAATCATGACTGGATCTTGAGGACAGAGCGGAAGGAGAAGAAAAGCCGTGGATCGTCACTGTAAGTTGCAATCCATTGCCCTAATAGTGATTGCTTAATGAGTACGGAGTGGAAGGAAGTGAGTTTCTTGTTTACTTATGACGAGATTCTTCTCATTAAGCTCCAATCGTTACTGTTTTCCGAGGTGAAGTCACAAAATCTTCTGTATATCGCGATTCTTCCTAGATAATATCACTACTGTCCTGCCGCCTCCTTTCGCTGCGATGCCCTGGTTGTCTTCTCAACAAGCTTTAATCGCGACTGTATGACGATCCCTCGTCTTATGTTGTGCCGAGATGGCTGTTCCCCATAAATCTTGTTTTGATACTAATTTGACATGATCCGACATCAAATCGACATGATTTTCCACAGAAATTTGGGCAAACTCATTTTATTTCCCAAACATCAAATCGAAGCAATACAACGCTAAGAACTCATGAATACAAAAGATAAACACCTACAATTCGGGAGGTAGGCAATTTATATCAATTCCTACAATTCGAGAGAAAAGAAATCTCTCTACACTCCTGAACCTAAGATACAAGACTTAATCTCATACATAAACCTAATTCTAAACATAATAAGCCTATTTATACCTAACAACAATAATTAAAGACTAAATTGCCCTTAAGCATACAAAAGACCAAATTGCCCTTAAGCTAGGCACGTGCGTAACATTTGTATCAATAATTTTATAGTATTGATGATTTCATTGTACGTACATATCAAGGTCAAATCTTGTTTGCCCCATTATGAAAAATTTACTTTTGAAACTTTCAATAACAACTTTAATAGTTTATTTTTAATTTCAATTGCCACAGTTTAAATTTCTAGAAAGTTAATATTAGTTTGTTAAAAGATATAATTTTTTGACGATTTAAAATTAAATGCATTTTTAAGATGTGCAATAATAGCAATGATATTTTATTAATCTAGATTCACATTTAATTTATATGAAGGAATTGTAGCATGATGTGTGTTATTTAAGTATTGTTGGACTTTATGATAAAAAGTATACAATCTCTCCAATCTTTTCATGATTCTTTATCTTCTCTTAGGATTAACTCAATGAATGTTGAATGTGTAGATAATAATTTAACATTATTGCGCTTCATAAAATTTTTTATAAATTTATTTTTTTCATGATTAAAGTCACTAAAAAATCTGCACTTGTGATATGTGGTTATGTAGAGGCTTGTGTGTACTACATAAAGGAGTCTTAGTAATAGATTATTGTAAAATAACGGGGATGCAATTTGTTTTGAAGGTTGCTTGAGCGTATTAACCTAAATGGTATACAAAAGCTAAAGATTCTATAACTTTTGGTGAAACTCTATATTGTAGACGTCCACTAGAGTTTCTTTGAAAATTTGATACCTCAAATCTAATGGACATAAAAAATTTGTTTGGTTTTGAATTACTACGAACCAAAGCTGATTTAAAAGCTCCTATACAACAAAAACTAAAAATCATGGTATGTTTCTTACATTTCCATTCTCACAATTTAAGCATATACATTGTTGTGTTTGTGTGAAATTATGATATCATAAAAATGTAAAGCATTTATTAATGATTAATGTTGATTCAATAGTTTTTTAGATTACATAACCATAATTGATGTTGCTCTGTTTTGCACTTGTTAACGAAATAATTTTTTTTCTTATTGTAATTAAATATACTTTCTCCCTGTTGTTGAAATGTCTTTGACATTCTTTTTCTAACATCGTTTCTTATTGCTTCTTAAATACTTCTTTTCTTCTTAAAAAATGATTGATGCTTATGCTTTCTTTTACGAATAGATTCTGTTGACNCGAATAGATTTTGTTGACGTTTTTGGAGAACCCCAAAAAGGTTTTTGTCGAGGTTAGTGGTGGATTTTCTTTTTTACTTGTTGCATAAACTTTTTTTCATGAACGTTAGCACCATCATAACAATCGATATTTTAGCAGGATTTTCATAATAGTTTAGAAGAAAAGCCTTTTATTATTGATGATGAGTTGGAAGATGGCATTGGTATTGATGATGGCGAGGAGTCCGAGGAAGAATCAGACTTATTTGATTCTGTGTGCGCCATTTGTGATAATGGTGGTGAATTGCTTTGGTATGCCGTTCTTGTCTTCTTCATCGTTTTCTTATTTAAATTTGTCAAATATAAGATAAAATTTTAATATGGTATTTATTTTCATGCCTTGAAATACTTTTCATTGACTTTAGAAATCCTCATTTTGTTAAATTCGTTTTTTGAATGCTACTGATAAAATTATCACACGTAATTCCTAGAATATAGAAAGCATTTGTGATAATGGTGGTGAATTGCTTCCTCCTTGTCTTCAGTCATCATTTTCTTATATAAATTTGTCTAATATATGATAAAATTTTAATATGGTCTTTATTTTCTTATCTTAAAATACTTTTCTTTGAGTTTCAAAATCCTTATTTTGTAAATTCCTTTTTTGAATGCTACTGATAAAATTAATAATCGTAATTCCTAGAATATGTAAAGCATTATGTATTGTCCTCCTCCCTGTTATTAAGTTGTACTAGTGAATAATGTATTCTATTATCCTTGTCAATGGTAAGGTTCAAAGCCTGTCTTTTTACACCATGATGCCCTTGCAATGCCTAGCTAATGGGGAGCTGTTCCACCACATTTAATGTACTTGATAAGAAGCTAGAGGATACCTCTTTAGGACATGATAGGTAGTTTACGAACAACATCTAATTTGTAGAGGACACGTGATGTGATGCCCATTGTTTTAGTAACTTTCTTAGGGCATTTTTATGCTAAGGTGATCGGGTGAGCTGGAGCCATATTGAGGCTTGTTGATGCTTGGGAGGTTCTCTATAGTATTGGAGGCCTTCTGGATTAGTCGCTTGCTTGGAATGTAGTGCCCCTTCATAATTGTGACTACCTATGTCAAGAGTTTTTAATTGCGTCATTATTTGAACCTATTTAAAAACGAATAAATGCACAATTTGAAAAATTTTAAAATCAACAGTCTGAATCTCCTTGTAATTTTAATTAATAAAAATCTTCTAGTCCACTTATTATTTTTATTTTTGTTGGTTTGTGTGAATATTAGTTTAGTCTTTTATTAGTATTAGTTTGTTTGTAAAGTGCAAACTCTGTAGCTCCGGTTATAGAGACCAACGATTCTCTTTTACTATATATAGTAAATTCACAGTTATTCATTAACTTTTTAGAGTCATGAGCCAACTTTTGATCAATAATGGTAACATCACGTCAATAATTAAGTCCAAGAATTTTGTTTAGGGATGTGCTTTTGCGGGTGCAAGTCATATCAACACATGGCACTTTAGGAGAATACAAGAAACATGTAATGTGGCCTCATAGGCCTTACTTTATACGTGGCTTCAAAATGAGAACCTTATCTGCGACAGTGGTATTCTAGAAATCTGTCAATGGTGCCGTATATCGGATCTTGAGGAAACTTTAGCTAGAGCTTATGACCTTAGTTGACATGGAGATGCAAACTCTCATTGTGTTGTTGTTTTCTAAATTTCATTTCCATGAAATTATACCCTATGATTGGTATTAACGTCAATTTCATTCTAATTTTTACTTATGATAGAGAATAGATTTTACTTATAACTTGAATGGTCATTGCTTTGATTCTAGATGAAAATATAAAGTACTGCGTGCATAATAGGTCTAATAAAAGTTGCATTAGTATCAATTATATGTTATGTTCCCTGATGATTCATACTCGGAAAGTTTAATGCTGAGTTGTATTTCTATTTCTTTATTTTCTTCTCCACCTATTCTTGAATAAGTATGCGATATGTAAAATTTTGTGGAAACTTTGAATGAAACCAATTTTTCTTGGATATGTAGCTCTTTCATCTTTCAAGCATATTGTGGTCCGCAATTGTCCTTAATTATGTGTGATGCTTAATTATATATCTCTTTTGTTTGCCTTGTTCCTTTCTTCTTTACATAGTATTAATTAATTAATTGATTTGGTTTATTCAGTCTTTCCGTTTTTCTATTTTTTTGGTTAGCAATTTTGTCATGATCTTCAAGTCTACTATTGTACTTATATAATTCAGATTCTGTGTTAATTTCTATGATGAGATCTATTAGTGATTTGTAGTTAAATGTTTTTAATTAAATAACCAAGTCAACTAGTGATTGATTATGCTATTAGTTTGCTTTCTCTTTGGTACATTGATACCACCCTAGGGCTCCTAAAAGGCTTTTAGGAAGCGGATGTAGTGAGGGTGTGGTTGTGGAATAGCAAGGAAATGAAATAGAGAAGGGTGGCTGCGTTTTGAAGGGTAGTTGGGGCTAAATTTTTTGTGGATAGCAGGTTGAATGAGTTAGGTGGCTGTCTTGATAGAAAACAACCGGTGAACGACAAATGGTGAGGTTCGGGTGACGAGGGGGGAACCGCCACCTATTTCTGAGCAAGATATATATATACACTACTTGTAAAAGGGAATGATATAACACTCTGAAGAGCATAAAACATATATAAGTCTTTCAAAATTCATAAACTAAATATTAAAAAAATCCAAACAACCCTATTACAACATATATAGATGTCCCCTAATAGAAAATATGGATAATTATATACATATCACCCGAAACATTGAAATTTATAAATCAAGTGCCCAAATAATTTTTTGAACTATCGAATCGATGTATTTATGTGTGGCACGATCAATCCACTGAGAATTTGATAAAAAAGAAAGATATTGTGAGTTTTTTATCATGAAATTTTATATTAGAGTAAGAATTTGGAAAATGGATAAAAGCGAGTGCTTGATTTGTAAACAACAATGTTTTGGATGCTCTATATGTAATTGCCCCTAGAAAATAACCTTTCAAAAATAAAGAAATAGGAAATAAACTAAAAATATAAAGAAAATCACTGTATTTAGATCTGGATTGCCACTATAGGTGGGATATCCTCTAGCGATCGCGGAAGGTTTTGCGATCTCGCATGGACGGCTTTAACACCCGCGTATTATATGCATGCTTATAGTTCCTTGATTTGAACTAAATTAATATGGGTGTGATTAGCATTGTATTTTTCATTTTGCTTGTCATCTCGGGTCTGTTGTTCAAAGCGATGGTGATATAGATGGGGATGTTGATAGTAGAATTCAAGTTGGTTGGTTGAAATGGAGGAATGCTTCAGGCCTTTGTGTGATAGAAAAGTACCACTTAGGCTGAAAGGAAATTTTTATAAGAGGGTGGTGAGACCTGCAATGCTCTATGGCGTTGAATGTTGGTCTTTAAAAGAGAAGCATAATACTAAGTTAAGTGTTGCCGAGATGAGAATGATTAGGTGGATGCAAAAGAGAAGCATAATAATAAGTTAAGTGTTGTCGAGATGAGAATGATTAGGTGGATGAGTGATTTACACGTAGAGACAAAATGCGGAATGAATATATTCGTGATAGGGTTGGTGTAGCTCCTGTAGAGAAGCATAATAATAAGTTAAGTGTTTGCCGAGATGAGAATGATTAGGTGGATGAGTGGCTTTGCACTTAGAGACAAAATGCGAAATGAATATATTTGTGATAAGGTTGGTGTAGCTCTAGTGACGAACAAAATTAGAGAGAGTCGTCTTAAATGGTTTGGTCATATTAAACGCCGACCATCTGATGATCCGATTAGGAGAGTAGATGTTTTAGATTCGACTTATGTTAAGAAAGGCAGACGTAGACCTAGCAAAACTTGGGCTTATTGTATAAAAAATGAGCTTAATTTATTAGAACTAAATGGAAATAGGATGCAATGGAGAAAATGGATTCATGTAACCGACCCCACATTGTGGGATTAAGGCTTTGTTGTTGTCGTTGTTGCTGTATTGCTTATCTTTCTAAGGCATATGATATCCCAAGGGGCCGTTTGGAATTACTAGGCTTTCATTTTTATTTGAATGTTTTATGTTTTGACTTGAAATAAAGCTTATTTGGTTGCAATGACTGTTTTATTGAGTGTTTTTAAAAATGACTTGATTTGTCTTTAAAATAGTGAATAAAATATTAACAAAATATACTAAACAAACATGTTTTTAAAATAAAAAATAAAAAATAAAATTGATGCTGAACGATCTAAGGAAACCATGGAGCTTAATTTTTTCTACATTAATTAGGATTCAGAATGCCAAGCACAATTAGCCCATTTGTTGCAAATGTTATTTTATTTAATTTTAAAAATTAAATTTTTATCCCTCTAAGTGGGATTGGCTACATGAATGCTTTTTCTGCATCGTGTCCTATTGATTGTCATAAAATTAAGTATTTTTCTCCATTGTTGGAGATGTTATGTGGAACCAAAAATCTTAATAACTTCATTTGCTTCATTGTGTCTCTATGCTTTTAGTATTTGTAGGGTTTATGAGCTTGTTATTATGTTCTTTTTATAGCTGTGAAGGAAGATGCTTGAGGTCCTTCCATGCAACTAGGAGAGCTGGAGAAGATTCTGATTGTGCATCGCTTGGCCTCACCAGGTTTCAAGTTGAGGTATAATACTAGTTGCAACATCCTTATTGGAGTTCCCTTTTCATTATTCTTATGGGGATATTATGCATGCACGACAAAATTTATATTTTCATATTCACTGTTTAATCTTCACAGTTTTGTAATTTACCTCCAAATTAAGCTAATAGATATGTTATTTATTGTGTTGATGATCATGCTGATTTTTCTACATCATTGCTCAAAATCAGAAAGGCCACAAAATTAGCACACTGGCTGGTGGTCACAATCGTACTGCAATATTATGCTGAAGTGTTATGAGGTGCTATAGGTCATGTAAAATTATCCAGAGTTTCCATGTTTAAATTTCCTTACTATGGGTTTATGAGAATGTGTTTTGTGGTGTCAGTTTCTGTAGAGGGGCGATGGGTGGGTAGTTTTGGTAACAGGTTAAGGCCAAATCTTCTTCCTTTTCCTATGTCTGGAACTTTTGCAAACTATATTCTTCCAAAAATTTCAATTTCATAGATTGTGACGCTGCTTTCGGCCTCCCTGGCTGTTTTTGATGCCGGGATGATGTTCCATTACTGTATCCTTTTCGAATAAGCAATTTTGAATATGGGTTCACAAAAGAAAATTTTTGTTGGTATTTTAACCGTACCATTGTTAACCAATATCTTGACTGCTATTAAATGTGGTTGTGTTGTGCATTTTAAAGATTTGGGTGTTGTTAAATAATTTTGTCTGTTATTTTGTTTTATTATTTCTTGTGCAAGTTGTAAAGAAAGTTTTTTGGTACAGGCTATGCAAAACTTTTTGTGCAAGAACTGCCAGCTCAAGCAACATCAGTGTTTTGCTTGTGGGAAGCTTGGTTCCTCTGATAAATCCGGAAATCCTGAGGTTGGTCTTTACTAGAAATGATTTTTAATTATTCATAATCTTTTTTTTTCTTTTTAAATAAGCTGCTTATTTGGCTGTTTTCATTTTTTGAAGTGGTTAGAAAATTTTAATTTTACTATTTTGCTGATGCAGTAGCTTGCTTGAATGACTTAATGATTTTTTGGAGTTTTATTTATGTTTGTGCTTATGAGTGTGTTCAATGGGGTGCTCTCGGGTGCCATTCTGGCTGTAGTTTGCTTACCTGTGGGGGCACACAGGAATGGATGCATGCTATTTTTTGATATTATGAGCAAAAGCATATGAAGTTTTAGTCTTTTTTCTTACTCCTTGGAGATGTACGATCAATCATGCTTAATTTTGAGGGATAACCTTAATAAGTTTCTTACCACTTGATTTGTTAAAATAAAATTTAGTTATAAAAAAATGACCTTATCCCAAATAGCTGTATAATTTTTGGGAGGGAAAAACAATTATTCCACTTCAATTGTCTAAGACTCTGTTACAAGATAGATAGCAGGGGAAGACCATCACTTTATGAAAGCCACAAAATCCTCATGCTTAAAAATGGAAATAGAAGTTAGCAATAATAGCTAACTCTAATAGTAGAAACTACTAAAATAGAAAATAATAAAAATAGAAGATATCAAAGGAAAAAATTTCTACAAGTCCTTTGGTGAAGATATCTGTCATGCTTGAAAAGTCCTTTAGTAGCGTAGATATCTATCATGTTTGAAAAGTCCTTTGGTGAAGATATCTGCTATTTTTTATGCTATCAGAGTTAAAAGGTAGCCCCTCAATCAATCTTCTCTTTTATGAAGTGTCTATCAATCTTGCCATGTTTTGTGTGATCATGTTGCACTTAATTTTTTGTAAGCTTATGGAAGCTTTACGGTCGTAGTAGAACTTTAATGACATGTTTATTAGGATTCGTAGCTTTTCAAGAATTTTCTTCAGCATAACATCTCACATATTCCATTAGCCATAACTTGATATTCCACCTCAACACTACTCCTTGCCACTGCATTATGATTCTTGCTTTGCCATGTAACCAAATTTTCCCAGTCATAAGAACAGTGTCCGAAAGTCTATCTCCTATAAATAACTGAGCCCGCCCGTCTACATTGATGTGTACTTCTTTGTTTTGTTATATTGCCTTCTGAATGGGTAAGACCTTATCTGTTGTACTTTTTGGTGTTTGAGATCCCATTAACTTTTTCAAGGTGTTTCTCATAGGGCAAATACATAACTGACTTACCGAACTTAAAACAAAGGCAATATTTGCCCGTGTATGTGATAAGTATATCAACTTTATCGCCAATTTTTAATATCAAGCTGTATTCACTTGATCAACTTACTTCTTATCTCCTAATTTTTAATTGAGATCAATTGAAGTTTTTGCAGGCCTACTACCATTCATCCTGGTTTCTTTTAGAAGATTAAGAATGTATTTCTGTTGGGAAACAACAATTCCTTTCTTTGATCCAGGAACTTGCTTGTCAAGGAAATATCTCAAAGATTTCAATTCCTTGTTCTCAAAAATTCATGAGAGGCAATTCTTCAACTGGTTCATTTCATATACATCATCTATGATGAGAATTATATAATTCACATACACAATCAATATGACTATTTTTCCATTCTTTGAATGTCTGAAGAATATTGTATGATCTCCTAGCCTTGAGTATACTCATGTCCTTTAACAAACATTGTAAATTACTCAAACCACGCTCTCGGTGATTGCTTCAAGCCGTGTGTGGACTTTTTTAGTTTACACACATTTGTGCTGAACTTTCACTACATCCTTGAGGTGCGTCCGTGTACTCTTCTTTCTCTATATGTCTTTTCTGAGAAATATATCTTTTATATTTAACTATTGTATGGGCCAATCAAGATTATCTACAGGTAATTAATACCATAGATCTGAGTGAATCACTCGGCAACCTGTCGAATCTTGTATTGTTCTAGAGAGTTTGAAGCATATTTTTATCAATTTATCTATTGTCATCTTAAATTTGTGAGACTATCATTCGAAGGAATAGGGGAGAAGGCTGCAAGAAAGAAATGTGACCTAAAGCTTTTTTAGTGCTTAAATATTGATCCTAATGTAAGCGAAAGTAAGGTTCTGACTTCAATTTCTATGTCTCTTCCCTTTCGTCATTTAGATTCTTTTGAGAATCCAGTGTTTCTTGAGTCTACCTGATATGGTGTAGAATTAAAAATATCGGGTCCAAGAAAGACATGAAGCCATCTTCTAGGGAATACTCATTCCAAAGAATATTTTTTATTCATGTTTGTTAGATATTTCAGTTGTTTGTGTTGCGCTATGCTAAATGACCTGCTATTTTTGGGCATGATTGATTAAACTTCTTTAGTTTCTAAATGTCTCCCATATGTTTGAACAAAATTTTAAAAAGTGAAATCAGCAGTTGAGGCATTTTGCCCTAGCGAGGTATGACATAGGTTTGGAGACGGAATAAGCCGTATGTCTTGAAACGAGAAAAATAAAAGTAGAAAGACCAGTGAAATTAAAAATAAATCACAAGTATGACATAAAGTATCAACATATTTATTTAATTTATTATAATAAAGATATAGCTATAATACTCTTGAATGTTAATATAAAATGACAGTTTAAAATGGCATTCAAGATAATAAAATCTTAATATGCCAGGAGGGTTAAAATCCATGGCGGCTCACTCTCATCATCTTTGGAGTGTTCATTATTTGCAATTATTGTATTATCCTTTGATTTTGTTTTATCGTCATCTTCAAAATTTTCTTCAATCATTATTATTTTTTTGTACTCCCTATATTAATTAATATTATTATTAATGTTATTTAGTTTAAAATAATAAATTAATGGCATGATTTAGTATTCCATTATATATAATTCATAATTTAACTTCTCTGAAGCTCCAATCTTATTTTGCTACATTAAAAAAATAATTGTGAAGTGGAAGCTTTTTTAAATTCAAAGCCTTTTCATCATCAAATAGTACATTGTCAATTAAAGTCAATTCCGGACCTTTTTATTACATTATTCATTTGTTATCAGATAATACGTCATCGACAACTACTAGATCAATTTCTTCATCATCATTTATTTGTTTCAATAACTTGAGGCGTCTATCTTTTAATTTCTTAAAACATGACATAGAGTAACTTGTTCAATTCGTTTTTCTAACTTATTTTTTTATTATCTTTGTATGCACTTTGTTAAACATGCTATAATTGTATTCACGTGTCGAAGTTGAACTTCTTAGACCATGAACTTGCACTGCAAATACATTTAAGTTCAGGCATATCATCTATCACCAATGTTCTAAAGGAGAATAAAAGGGAAATTTTTAATATATATTAAAGTAAAAAACCCTAAAAAATAAAATTTTAGATATAATATAATAAGCAACTGTAAATTTATCTAGAGAATGTGTCTTAATTTTCTTGAATTTTTATGCTATTAAAAAAAGTGTGTCATTTAATATGATTGGGTTTTCTAAGTTTGATCATTTCAAATGAAAATCTTCAAATTAATCATTAGTTTTATGATAGTCAGTCTCATGGATAAGTCTATCCATGTATTGTTTATAAAACTGTTTTAACCTACTTATCCACATGAAAATACTTTTGACGATGGAATTAGGGGTTTAAATTTTATACAGTAGCGTGCAAATATTGATGTAGTTGATCATCACATTTTTTATTAATAATTTCTTATATTTCTTTTTAAACAATTTATTCTCCTCTTAAATCTCTTGCTAAATTTTCCAGTCTTGTTTATAACTTCATAGATGAATCAACAAGTGGAGTTTTTTTTTTATCGTCTACCTGGTTAGTATATTCACTAAAGGTGTCACAATCTTCTAAGTGTAATTGAGCCAAAAGGAATCGTCTTTTATTGCAATATTTTTTACTTCTTTTCTTTCAATTTTTTTGCCCAAGAACTTCCTTCCCATTCTTTAGAAGAAAATGTGTCCCCTAATGGTTGTCATAACTCTTTAAATATTTTTAAAGTTAAATTAGTCTCACGAATCTTGTTCTCATTAAACTCAGTACTTAGGAATGGCTGTAACTAAAGTTGTTCATTTTTCTTGCTTTGAGCTTAGCATATTTGTGCTGTGACCTGTGACAGTTGTTCCAACTTCCAACTCGAGCTTCAAATCAGGATAATATGCAGGATATGAAATCTAATAACGATCCCTTATTTTCTTCTTTATCATCCTTAGTCCAACTTAATAGGCATTTCCGTTATCTATAATTACCTCAACAACAATTCTCTCTTTTACTTCATTAACAACCTCACCAAGCATTTGCAAAGAGTAACCGTGCATCTTTATTGATGAATGATGTCTCCACAAATTCCAAAAATTTACCACTATACGAATTATTAACAATTCTATGATGCTCTTTTGTTGCTCTTTTGTTTAATTCTTTTTTCTAATGTCTGACGATTAGACATTATTGTTAAGTCCTTTTTCAGCTCACGTCATATTCATTTCATTATTTTTATTATTTTCTAACCTTCTCATCTAACAGCTTGTGAAGCTCATACATGCTAGAAGATCTAGTTCTTGACCATGATGTTCATTTTAGCTAAACATATTAGTCCATGAATGACTCCTGGTTACATTAAATGAGGTTTCATTTTTATAATAGCATCTTGCAATATCTAACATTATATATTCTTGTGTTCTTCATTTGAAGTTGGAGTGGAATTACGTAAGCATTAGTATTCTAGTATTCCTCAAAGTTCACGGCGAATCTATCCATTTGTCATGGAGCTCCTCTACTAGAATAGAAAAAGTAACTATTCAAGATATCACTCTAATAATATTATTAGAAGTAACTATCCATTAGTCATGGAGCTCCTCTACTAGAAATAACATGCCAAGATAGCATTTATTTATTTATTTTATTATAGCTATTCATTCATCTCCGTTATTTAAAATTGATCTTGTAGAAGATTCCTGCATTAATTAACTTATGAAATTTTGTTTATACTTTTCTTCTAGAATTTTAAAAACCTTTTGCGCATATGCTTTTTACAATTTGATTGAAGAAGATTTCATTCAATTAAATCCTATATGCAAAATTCATGAAATGAACCAATCCCAAATCCATGGTGCTAATGATGTTGATGATGATGATACTTTGTTATAATTTTTCATAATTTGAAGGAATTTATATCCAACATCAAAGATTTTACCTTAGATTACCTAGCATTTATCAAAGATTATGAATGCAGATGAAGAAAGTGTTTAAGTTTGTCTCCAGCTTATTTAGATCAGAAAATTATTGACTCTCTGCCAATAAACATCATTGACTCTCTCCCAATAAACATCTTAACTTTTTGAGCCGCACACTGTGAGCTCATTAAATTCAACACACCCTCCCAAAAATTTTAAGTTGTAATAAAAACTTAATCTCAGAAAAGAAATAGTTTGAAATTCTCATGGATTTCAAATAAGCCAATACTTGCTGACACCAAACTTAAAAAAGAAAAGGTATAGACTTCAATCCATTTAATAAACCTAATATTTATAAAACAAACTAATAAAATTAATGTTGACGAAAAATAAGAGACCATCAGATTGAAAATTAGGTAATCTTTGGAGGTGGCGGACAACTTGTTAGAGTGTATAAAGAGAAGGAGAAGCACCTTCTTTCTTTCTTTCGTATGGTGGCAGTCAGAACAAAGGGTCGTATAGGCACAGTTGTCGCTTCAATCCTACTCTCTTGTGATCGGCGTAGCACCGCTACTCTTCTGTTCTCATGGTTTGGATGATGGCTTCTTTTTTCTGCTGCTCTTATGCACTCGGGACAAAGTCATATAGGTGCGTTACCCTATTCTCGCATGCTCGTGCTCTCGCATAATCAGGATGAGTACGGTCCACCTAATAGTTATATTTAGCATTTCTATAATTTATTGTATAATATATAGTGATATTATGTTACAGTATAATGCAATAGTTTTTTTAGATATATTTATTAACGTGCCACCTCAAACGCCTCGAAATATGAAGTCTCCAGGCACCTAAACCTAAAATAAAAAAGGCTCAAGCCTCTTTGGCATTAATGATGCTTAAGCTTCAGACATTTTTTGATTGCCTCTATTCAAGGTGAGCACTTCGAATAATTTATTTTTAATTCATGCAATGAAATGTTCAAAATTCATTTTAGCATTATTCTTATACACATCAAACTAAAAAGTCATTAAATCATAAAGTCTAGAGTCCCAGCTCCATTCAAATGTTGAGTATAATAAGACAACGATCAAACAACCAATAGGAATCAAACAGTGAGAACTCTAAATCAAATGATTTGTTGAGCGGTAAACAACTGCAATCAATGTTTGGGCAAAATTTATTTTATCCCATGTTACAGTTTAACAATCACAGGAGCAGAAGAAAATTCGGCGACACTGAGTCAGCTTCTTTACCAATTCTCCAAATCAGAGAGAACAGTAACTAACAGCTGAATTTTTGAACTAACTCAGAGAACAAACCAAGCCGACTTAGGGTTAGAGAACTCAACCCGTTCTCAATAAGACCACCATTATGGGCACATTGCATCAAAATAAACTTGGAGATAAAGTTGTGATAGCCTCAACTCTAAAATCTTGTGCTTATGATGAGTGTAAAATTTGAAGTTTTTATTACTATGTTACCTTATGCACTTGTAAAATACATGTGGGAGCAGTTTCTTGAATGTGTGGGAATCTGCTAGTACCAGAATAATTTTTCTATAATTGTACTATACATTGTGTGTCATTCTTGGAAAAGAAAAACTCCTTTCAGTTTGTTGTGTTTTGATTTTTTATCCTTGTATTTTGCTATTTTTTTCAGGTTTTTTGCTGTGTTTCGGCGACATGTGGTCGTTTCTACCATCCCAAGTGTGTTGCTGATTTGCTATTTCCAGAAAATAAAGTTGAAGCAACTGAGTTGGGGAAAAGAATAGCTGGTGGGGAGTCTTTTACTTGCACAGTGCATAGATGTATTGTTTGTAAACAAGTTGAAAACAAGGAGGTTGAGGAGTTGCAGTTTGCGATATGTAGAAGGTGCCCTAAGGCATATCATAGAAAATGTTTGCCAAGGCATGTGGAATAGTCTTTGAACTGTGCTATGTGAAATATTTGTTGCCTATAATTGCTCACCTCCAATGTTAATCATATAGGAAAATTGCCTTTGAGGACGATGAAGATGAAGACATCATCCAAAGGGCGTGGGAAGGGCTTCTTCCCAATCGCATCCTTATATACTGTTTGTATGTCTGTATTTTTATTCTTCTTTTGCTAATATAGAGAGAGAGAGAGAGGTTAAAATGGTCCATTTTAGTCTGAGAGTCTAAAAGAACCAATTTAGCCTCCAAACTCTTTGAATGGGGGCTAAAATAATCTTTATCGGGACTATATCAACTCATTAAAAGTGTCTGGGGACAATTATGATACTTCTATAGACTTTGGGACTAAAGTTATACCATAAAGATAGTCAGGGGACTATTTATATGTATTTATGCATGTATGNCTCATCGGAACTATATTAACTCATTAAAAGTGTTTGGGGACAATTATGACACTTTTATAGACTTTGGGACTAAAGTTATACCATAAAGATAGTCAGGGGACTATTTATATGTATTTATGCATGTATGNTCTAAGGGGCCGTTTGGAATTACTAGGCTTTGATTTTTATTTGAATGTTTTATGTTTTGACTTGAAATAAAGCATATTTGGTTGCAATGACTGTTTTATTGAGTGTTTTTAAAAATGACTTGATTTGTCTTTAAAATAGTGAATAAAATATTAACAAATATTAAACAAACATGTTTTTAAAATAAAAGTAAAAACAAAAGCTAAAATAAAAAATAAAATTGATGCCAAACAAGTCCTAAGGAAACCATGGAGCTTAAATTTTTCTACATCAATTAGGATTCAGAATGCCAAGAACAATTAGCCCATTTTTTGCAAATGTTATTTTATTTATTTTTAAAAATTAAGTCTTTATCCCTCTAAGTGGGATTGGCTACATAAATCCTTTTTCTGCATTGTGTCCTATTGATTGTCATAAAGTTAAGTCTTTTTCTCCATTGTTGGAGATGTCATGTGGAACCAAAAATCTTAATAACTTCATTTGCTTCATTGTGTCTGTATGCTTTTAGTATTTGTCCGGTTTATGAGCTTGTTATTATGTTATTTTTATAGCTGTGAAGGAAGATGCTTGCGGTCCTTCCATGCAACTAGGAGAGCTGGAGAAGATTCTGATTGTGCATCGCTTGGCCTCACCAGGTTTCAAGTTGAGGTATAATACTAGTTGCAACATCCTTATTGGAGTTCCCTTTTCATTATTCTTATGGGGATATTATGCATGCACGACAAAATTTATATTTTCATATTCACTGTTTAATCTTCACAGTTTTGTAATTTACCTCCAAATTAAGCTAATAGATATGTTATTTATTGTGTTGATGATCATGCTGATTTTTCTACATCATTGCTCAAAATCAGAAAGGCCACAAAATTAGCACACTGGCTGGTGGTCACAATCGTACTGCAATATTATGCTGAAGTGTTATGAGGTGCTATAGGTCATGTAAAATTATCCAGAGTTTCCATGTTTAAATTTCCTTACTATGGGTTTATGAGAATGTGTTTTGTGGTGTCAGTTTCTGTAGAGGGGCGATGGGTGGGTAGTTTTGGTAACAGGTTAAGGCCAAATCTTCTTCCTTTTCCTATGTCTGGAACTTTTGCAAACTATATTCTTCCAAAAATTTCAATTTCATAGATTGTGACGCTGCTTTCGGCCTCCCTGGCTGTTTTTGATGCCGGGATGATGTTCCATTACTGTATCCTTTTCGAATAAGCAATTTTGAATATGGGTTCACAAAAGAAAATTTTTGTTGGTATTTTAACCGTACCATTGTTAACCAATATCTTGACTGCTATTAAATGTGGTTGTGTTGTGCATTTTAAAGATTTGGGTGTTGTTAAATAAGTTTGTGTGTTATTTTGTTTTATTATTTCTTGTGCAAGTTGTAAAGAAAGTTTTTTGGTACAGGCTATGCAAAACTTTTTGTGCAAGAACTGCCAGCTCAAGCAACATCAGTGTTTTGCTTGTGGGAAGCTTGGTTCCTCTGATAAATCCGGAAATCCTGAGGTTCATCTTTACTAGAAATGATTTTTAATTATTCATAATCTTTTTTTTTCTTTTTAAATAAGCTGCTTATTTGGCTGTTTTCATTTTTTGAAGTGGTTAGAAAATTTTAATTTTACTATTTTGCTGATGCAGTAGCTTGCTTGAATGACTTAATGATTTTTTGGAGTTTTATTTATGTTTGTGCTTATGAGTGTGTTCAATGGGGTGCTCTCGGGTGCCATTCTGGCTGTAGTTTGCTTACCTGTGGGGGCACACAGGAATGGATGCATGCTATTTTTTGATATTATGAGCAAAAGCATATGAAGTTTTAGTCTTTTTTCTTACTCCTTGGAGATGTACGATCAATCATGCTTAATTTTGAGGGATAACCTTAATAAGTTTCTTACCACTTGATTTGTTAAAATAAAATTTAGTTATAAAAAAATGACCTTATCCCAAATAGCTGTATAATTTTTGGGAGGGAAAAACAATTATTCCACTTCAATTGTCTAAGACTCTGTTACAAGATAGATAGCAGGGGAAGACCATCACTTTATGAAAGCCACAAAATCCTCATGCTTAAAAATGGAAATAGAAGTTAGCAATAATAGCTAACTCTAATAGTAGAAACTACTAAAATAGAAAATAATAAAAATAGAAGATATCAAAGGAAAAAATTTCTACAAGTCCTTTGGTGAAGATATCTGTCATGCTTGAAAAGTCCTTTAGTAGCGTAGATATCTATCATGTTTGAAAAGTCCTTTGGTGAAGATATCTGCTATTTTTTATGCTATCAGAGTTAAAAGGTAGCCCCTCAATCAATCTTCTCTTTTATGAAGTGTCTATCAATCTTGCCATGTTTTGTGTGATCATGTTGCACTTAATTTTTTGTAAGCTTATGGAAGCTTTACGGTCGTAGTAGAACTTTAATGACATGTTTATTAGGATTCGTAGCTTTTCAAGAATTTTCTTCAGCATAACATCTCACATATTCCATTAGCCATAACTTGATATTCCACCTCAACACTACTCCTTGCCACTGCATTATGATTCTTGCTTTGCCATGTAACCAAATTTTCCCAGTCATAAGAACAGTGTCCGAAAGTCTATCTCCTATAAATAACTGAGCCCGCCCGTCTACATTGATGTGTACTTCTTTGTTTTGTTATATTGCCTTCTGAATGGGTAAGACCTTATCTGTTGTACTTTTTGGTGTTTGAGATCCCATTAACTTTTTCAAGGTGTTTCTCATAGGGCAAATACATAACTGACTTACCGAACTTAAAACAAAGGCAATATTTGCCCGTGTATGTGATAAGTATATCAACTTTATCGCCNACTATTTTGCTGATGCAGTAGCTTGCTTGAATGACTTAATGACTTTTTGGAGTTTTATTTATGTTTGTGCTTATGAGTGTGTTCAATGGGGTGCTCTCGGGTTGCATTCTGGCTGTTGTTTGCTTACCTGTGGGGGCACACAAGAATGGATGCATGCTATTTTTGGATATTATGAGCAAAAGCATATGAAGTTTTAGTCTTTTTTTCTTACTCCTTGGAGATGTACGATCAATCATGCTTAATTTTGAGGGATAACCTTAATAAGTTTCTTCCCACTTGATTTGTCAAATTAAAATTTAGTTATAAAAAAATGACCTTATCCCAAATATCTGTGTAATTTTTGGGAGGGAAAAAACAATTATTCCACTTCAATTGTCTAAGACTTTGTTACAAGATAAATAGCAAGGGAAGACTATCACTTTATGAAAGCCACAAAATCCTCATGCTTAAAAATGGAAATAGAAATTAGCAATAGTAGCTAACTCTAATAGTAGAAACTACTAAATTAGAAAATAATAAAAATAGAAGATATCAAAGGAAAAAAATTCTAAAAGTCCTTTGGTGAAGATATCTGTCATGCTTGAAAAGTCCTTTCGTAGCATAGATATCTATCATGTCTGAAAAGTTCTTTGGTGAAGAGATCTGCTATTTTTTACGCTATCAGAGTAAAAGGTAGCCCCTCAATCAATCTTCTTTTTTATGAAGTGTCTATCAATCTCGTCATGTTTTGTGTAATCATGTTGCACTTAATTTTTTGTAAGCTTATGGAAGCTTTACTGTCATAGTAGAACTTTAATGACATGTTTATTAGGATTCGTAGCTTTTCAAGAATTCTCTTCAGCATAACATCTCACATATTCCATTAGCCATAACTTGATATTCCACCTCAACACTACTCCTTGCCACCGCATTATGATTCTTACTTTGCCATGTAACCAAATTTTCCCAGTCATAAGAACAATGTCCGGAAGTCTATCTCCTATCAATAACTGAGCCCGCCCGTCTACACTGATGTGTACTTCTTTGTTCTGTTATATGGCCTTTTGAATGAGTAAAACCTTACCTGTTGTACTTTTTGGTGTTAGAGATCCCGTTAACTTTTTCAAGGTGTTTCCCATAGGGCGAATACATAAATTGACTTACCGAACTTAAAACAAAGGCAATATTTGCCCGTGTATGTGATAAGTATATCAATTTTTTCGCCAATTTTTAATATCAAGCTGTATTCACTTGATAAACTTACTTCTTATCTCCTAATTTTTAATTGAGATCAATTGGAGTTTTTGCAGGCCTACTACCATTCATCCTGGTTTCTTTTAGAAGATTAAGAATGTATTTCTGTTGGGAAACAACAATTCCTTTCTTTGATCCAGGAACTTGCTTGCCAAGGAAATATCTCAAAGATTTCAATTCCTTGTTCTCAAAAATTCATGTGAGGGAATTGTTCAAATTGTTCATTTCATATACATCATCTATGATGAGAATTATATAATTCACATACACAATCAATATGACTATTTTTCCATTCTTTGAATGTCTGAAGAATATTGTATGATCTCCTGGTCTTGAGTCGTGTCCTTTAATAAACATTGTAAATTACTCAAACCAAGCTCTCGGTGATTGCTTCAACCCGTGTGTGGACTTTTTTAGTTTACACACATTTGTGCTGAACTTCTCACTACATCCTTGAGGTGCGTCCGTGTACACTTCTTTCTCTATATGTCTTTTTTGAGAAATATATCTTTTATATTTAACTATGTATGGGCCAATCAAGATTATCTACAGGTAATTAATACCATAGATGTGAGTGAATCACTTGGCAACCTGTCGAATCTTGTATTGTTCTAGAGATTTTGAAACATATTTTTATCAATCTATCTATTGTCATTTTAAATTTGTGAGACTATCATTTAAAGGAATAGGGGAGAAGGCTGCAAGAAAGAAATGTGAGCTAAAGCTTTCTTAGTGCTTAAATATTGATCGTAATGTAAGCGCAAGTAAGGTTCTGACTTCAATTTCTATGTCTCTTCCCTTTCATCTTTTAGATTCTTTTGAGAATCCAGTGTTTCTTGAGTCTACCTGATATGGTCTAGAATTAAAAATATCTGGTTCAAGAAAGACATGAAGCCATCTTCTAGGGAATACTCATTCCTCAGAAGATTTTTTATTCATGTTTGTTAGATATTTCAGTTATTTGTGTTGCGCTATGCTAAATGACCTGCTATTTTTGGGTATGATTGATTAAACTTCTTTAGTTTCTAAATGTCTCCCATATGTTTGAACAAAATTTTAAAAAGTGAAATCAGCAGTTGAGGCATTTTGCCCTAGCGAGGTATGACATAAGTTTGGAGACGGAATAAGCCGTATGTCTTGAAACGAGAAAAATAAAAGTAGTATTTTTCTCGTTTCAAGACCAGTGAAATTAAAAATAAATCACAAGTATGACATAAAGTATCAACATATTTATTTAAAATATTATAATAAAGATATAGCTATAATTAATACTCTTGAATGTTAATATAAAATGACAGTTTAAAATGGCATTCAAGATAAGCGCCCATTTAAAATCTTAATATGCCAGGAGGGTTAAAATCCATGGCGGCTCTCTCTCATGATCTTTGGAGTGTTCATTATTTGCAATTATTGTATTATCCTTTGATTTTGTGTTATCGTCATCTTCAAAATTTTCTTCAATCATTATAATTTTCTTATACTCCCTATATTAATTAATATTATTATTAATGTTATTTAGTTTAAAATAATAAATTAATGGCATAATTTAGTATTCCATTATATATAAATCATATTTTAACTTCTCTGAAGCTCCAGTCTTATTTTGCTGCATTAAAAAAATAATTGTGAAGTAGAAGCTTTTTTAAATTCAAAGCCTTTTCATCATCAAATAGTACATTGTCAATTAAAGTCAATTCCTGACCTTTTTCTTACATTATTCATTTGTTATCAGATAATAAGTCATCGGCAACCACTAGATCAATTTCTTCATCATCATTTATTTGTTTCAATAACTTGAGGCGTCTATCTTTGAATTTCTTAAAACATGACATAGAGTAACTTGTTCAATTCGTTTTCTAACTTATTTTTTTATTATCTTTGTATGCACTTTGTTAAACATGCTATAATTGTATTCACGTGTCGAAGTTGAACTTCTTAGACCATGAACTTGCACTGCAAATACATTTAAGTTCAGGCATATCATCTATCAAAATGCCCACCAATGTTCTAAAGGAGAGTAAAAGGGAAATTTTTAATATATATTGAAGTAAAAAAACCTAAAAAATAAAATTTTAGATATAATATAATATGCAACTGTAAATTTATCAAGAGAATGTGTCTTAATTTTCTTGAATTTTTATGCTATTAAAAAAAGTGTGTCATTTAATATGATTGGGTTTTCTAAGTTTGATCATTTCAAATGAAAATCTTCAAATTAATCATTAGTTTTATGATAGTCAGTCTCATGGATAAGTCTATCCATGTATTGTTTATAAAACTGTTTTAACCTACTTATCCACATGAAAATACTTTTGACGATGGAATTAGGGGTTTAAATTTTATACAGTAGCGTGCAAATATTGATGTAGTTGATCATCACATTTTTTATTAATAATTTCTTATATTTCTTTTTAAACAATTTATTCTCCTCTTAAATCTCTTGCTAAATTTTCCAGTCTTGTTTATAACTTCATAGATGAATCAACAATTGGAGTTTTTTTTTTATCGTCAACCTGGTTAGTATATTCACTAAAGGTGTCACAATCTTCTAAGTGCAATTGAGCCAAAAGGAATCGTCTTTTATTGCAATCTTTTTTACTTCCTTTCTTTCAATTTTTTTGCCCAAGAACTTCCTTCCCATTCTTTAGAAGAAAATGTGTCCCCTAATGGTTGCCATAACTCTTTAAATATTTTTAAATTTAAATTAGCTCTCACGAATCTTGTTCTCATTAAACTCAGTACTTAGGAATGGCTGTAACTAAATTTGTTCATTTTTCTTGCTTTGAGCTTCGCATATTTGTGCTGTGACCTGTGACAGTTGTTCCAACTCCCAACTCGAGCTTCAAATCAGGATAATATGCAGGATATGAAATCCAATAAAGATCCCTCATTTTCTTCTTTATCATCCTTAGTCCAACTTAATAGGCATATCCGTTATCTATAATTACCTCAACAACAATTCTCTCTTGTACTTCATTAACAACCTCACCAAGCATTTGCAAAGAGTAACCGTGCATCTTTAATGATGAAAGATGTCTCCACAAATTCCAGAAATATACTTCTATACGAATTATTAACAATTCTATGATGCTCTTTTGTTGCTCTTTTGTTTAATTCTTTTTTCTAATGTCTGNGAGTCCCAGCTCCATTCAAATGTTGAGTATAATAAGACAACGATCAAACAACCAATAGGAATCAAACAGTGAGAACTCTAAATCAAATGATTTGTTGAGCGGTAAACAACTGCAATCAATGTTTGGGCAAAATTTATTTTATCCCATGTTACAGTTTAACAATCACAGGAGCAGAAGAAAATTCGGCGACACTGAGTCAGCTTCTTTACCAATTCTCCAAATCAGAGAGAACAGTAACTAACAGCTGAATTTTTGAACTAACTCAGAGAACAAACCAAGCCGACTTAGGGTTAGAGAACTCAACCCGTTCTCAATAAGACCACCATTATGGGCACATTGCATCAAAATAAACTTGGAGATAAAGTTGTGATAGCCTCAACTCTAAAATCTTGTGCTTATGATGAGTGTAAAATTTGAAGNAAATTTTAAGTTGTAATAAAAACTTAATCTCAGAAAAGAAATAGTTTGAAATTCTCATGGATTTCAAATAAGCCAATACTTGCTGACACCAAACTTAAAAAAGAAAAGGTATAGACTTCAATCCATTTAATAAACCTAATATTTATAAAACAAACTAATAAAATTAATGTTGACGAAAAATAAGAGACCATCAGATTGAAAATTAGGTAATCTTTGGAGGTGGCGGACAACTTGTTAGAGTGTATAAAGAGAAGGAGAAGCACCTTCTTTCTTTCTTTCGTATGGTGGCAGTCAGAACAAAGGGTCGTATAGGCACAGTTGTCGCTTCAATCCTACTCTCTTGTGATCGGCGTAGCACCGCTACTCTTCTGTTCTCATGGTTTGGATGATGGCTTCTTTTTTCTGCTGCTCTTATGCACTCGGGACAAAGTCATATAGGTGCGTTACCCTATTCTCGCATGCTCGTGCTCTCGCATAATCAGGATGAGTACGGTCCACCTAATAGTTATATTTAGCATTTCTATAATTTATTGTATAATATATAGTGATATTATGTTACAGTATAATGCAATAGTTTTTTTAGATATATTTATTAACGTGCCACCTCAAACGCCTCGAAATATGAAGTCTCCAGGCACCTAAACCTAAAATAAAAAAGGCGCAAGCCTCTTTGGCATTAATGATGCTTAAGCTTCAGACATTTTTTGATTGCCTCTATTCAAGGTGAGCACTTCGAATAATTTATTTTTAATTCATNATACTTGCTGACACCAAACTTAAAAAAGAAAAGGTATAGACTTCAATCCATTAAATAAACCTAATATTTATAAAACAAACTAATAAAATTAATGTTGAAGAAAAATAAGAGACCATCAGATTGAAAATTAGGTAATCTTTGGAGGTGGCGGACCACTCGTTAGAGTGTATAAAGAGAAGGAGAAGCACCTTCTTTCTTTCTTTCGTATGGTGGCAGTCAGAACAAAGGGTCGTATAGGCACAGTTATCGCTTCAATCTTACTCTCTTGTGATCGGGGTAGCACCGCTACTCTCCTGTTCTCATGGTTTGGACGCTGGCTTTTTTTTCTGCTGCTCTTATGTACTCGGGACAAAGTCATATAGGTGCGTTACCCTATTCTCCCATGCTCGTGCTCTCGCATGATCAAGATGAGTACCGTCCACCTAATAGTTATATTTAGCATTTCTATAATTTATTGTATAATATATAGTGATATTATATTATGGTATAATGCAATAGTTTTTCTTAGATATATTTATTAACGTGCCACCTCAAACGCCTCGAAACATGAAGTCTCCAGACACCTAAACCTAAAATAAAAAAGGCGCAAGCCTCATTGGCATTAATGAGGCTTAAGCTTCAGACATTTTTTGATTGCCTCTATTCAAGGTGAGCACTTCGAATAATTTATTTTTAATTCATGCAATGAAATGTTCAAAATTCATTTTAGCATTATTCTTATACATCAAACTAAAAAGTCATTAAATCATAAAGTCTAGAATCCCAGCTCCATTAAATGTTGAGTATGATAAGACAACGTTCAAACAACCAATAGGAATCAAACAGTGAGAACTCTAAATCAAATGATTTGTTGAGCGGTAAACAACTGCAATCAATGTCTGGGCAAAATTTATTTTATCCCATGTTACAGTTTAACAATCACAGGAGCAGAAGGAAATTCGGCGACACTGAGTCAGCTTCTTTACCAATTCTCCAAATCAGAGACAACAGTAACTAACCGCTGAATTTTTGAACCAACTCAGAGAACAAACCAAGCCGACTTAGGGTTAGAGAACTCAACCTGTTCTCAATAAGACCACCATTATGGGCACATTGCGTCAAATTAAACTTGGAGATAAAGTTGTGATAGCCTCAACTCTAAAATCTTGTGCTTATGATGAGTGTAAAATTTGAAGTTTTTATTACTATGTTACCTTATGCACTTGTAAAATACATGTGGGAGCAGTTTCTTGAATGTGTGGGAATCTGCTAGTACCAGAATAAATTTTCTATAATTGTACTATACATTGTGTGTCATTCTTGGAAAAGAAAAACTCCTTTCAGTTTGTTGTGTTTTGATTTTTTATCCTTGTATTATTTGCTATTTTTTTCAGGTTTTTTGCTGTGTTTCGGCGACATGTGGTCGTTTCTACCATCCCAAGTGTGTTGCTGATTTGCTATTTCCAGAAAATAAAGTCGAAGCAACTGAGTTGGGGAAAAGAATAGCTGGTGGGGAGTCTTTTACTTGCACAGTGCATAGATGTATTGTTTGTAAACAAGTTGAAAACAAGGAGGTTGAGGAGTTGCAGTTTGCGATATGTAGAAGGTGCCCTAAGGCATATCATAGAAAATGTTTGCCAAGGCATGTGGAATAGTCTTTGAACTGTGCTATGTGAAATATTTGTTGCCTATAATTGCTCACCTCCAATGTTAATCATATAGGAAAATTGCCTTTGAGGACGATGAAGATGAAGACATCATCCAAAGGGCGTGGGAAGGGCTTCTTCCCAATCGCATCCTTATATACTGTTTGTATGTCTGTATTTTTATTCTTCTTTTGCTAATATAGAGAGAGAGAGAGAGGTTAAAATGGTCCATTTTAGTCTGAGAGTCTAAAAGAACCAATTTAGCCTCCAAACTCTTTGAATGGGGGCTAAAATAATCCTCATCGGAACTATATTAACTCATTAAAAGTGTTTGGGGACAATTATGACACTTTTATAGACTTTGGGACTAAAGTTATACCATAAAGATAGTCAGGGGACTATTTATATGTATTTATGCATGTATGTTTGTGCACTGGGGATGTGTTTTTCTACTTGCCCATATGGAGGATATTCAAATGCTTGTTAGATTTACTATGATTTTTATACTTGACAGGAAGCATGAGATTGATGAGGAGCTTGGAACTCCCTATAGAGATCACATCGTATTTCCTGAACTTCATGAAAAGAAAAGGGAAACGGATGTCCAAAAACCTAAACCGAAGAAATCTTTAGTGGCTTCTGCCAGAATACCAGGCGATCTAAAGTTTTCAAAATTTGCCAAAAGATTTGAGAAGGTTCCCGTGACTGATTCAGATGATTCTATGTCAACTGGTGGTAAAGTATTTACGCAAAAAGTTTTGGACTCTAAGTGGAAAATTCCTAAGAATGATGCAAAATCTGCTGTGAAGAGACTTGAATCAACGGAATTAATGGNGGTGGCTTCTTCCAGAATACCAGGCGATCTAAAGTTTTCAAAACTTGCCAAAAGATTTGAGAAGGTTCCCCTGACTGATTCAGATGATTCTATGTCAACTGGTGGTAAAGTATTTTCGCAAAAAGTTTTGAACTCTAAGTGGAAAATTCCTAAGAATGATGCAAAATCTGCTGTGAAGAGACTTGAATCAACGGAATTAATGGAATTTGGTTCAACAAAATTTGTTAAACCAATTCTTGATGGTGACAAGGCTTTAACTGCCAAGGCGAAAGTTTCAAAATCTGCAGTTGCTGTGCACGGGAAACTTATTAATACAGCTCCGAAGATATTGCCTGAAATAAGAAAAGAGTAATGTTTTTTTTGTCATGCTTTACAAATTTCTACTCTTAAATCCCATTTCATTAGTTCTTTTTAGGTGTTTCTGCTGTCATTTTGCTTTCTTGTTTTATAACAAAATTTAAAAACTTTTTTTCACAATTCACAAATTTTTTTTCATCTATCTTCACCTATTATTTATTTATTTATTTATTTTTCTGTTTGACTTAATCAGTGCTGAAATCCATAGCTAGTGCTTTTCTGTTACAGGTGGAATTGTTTGTTTGATAACCCCCCTTTTTCTGCTTTTAGCTCATGGAGGCAGTGGTGGATGGAAACTATTTTGTAAGGAAACATGAAGAGTNCTTTTTTTTTTGTTATGCTTTACAAATTTATACTCTTAAATCCCATTTCAATAGTTCTTTTTTAGGTCTTTCTGCTGTCATTTTGCTTTCTTGTTTTATAACAAAATTTTAAAACTGTTTTTCACAATTCACAAATTATTTTTCATCTATCTTCACCTATTATTTATTTATTTATCTATTTTTCTGTTTGACTTAATCAGTGCTGAAATCCATAGCTAGTGCTTTTCTGTTACAGGTGGAATTGTTTGTTTGATAACCCCCCTTTTTCTGCTTTTAGCTCATGGAGGCAGTGGTGGATGGAAACTATTTTGTAAGGAAACATGAAGAGTGTGAGATGATACAGAACGAAATGACAATGTGAAGTAATCAAGAATTTTTTTATTATTGGTTTATATAAATCTTTTTTGCACTGATATAGTTTGGTAGTGGAGATTGCAACTAGGCTGAAGTCTAGCATTGCACCATGTATGCATATAGAATGTGCATATAATATTGATTTAATCAGCTAAATTTAAATCACATTAGATAATAATTTTCAAAAAAATATAATGATATGTTCTACAATTGTAATTGCTAGATATTATGAAGGAAACAAATAAATGGTTTAAATAATGAAATGATGAAAGAATAATCAAATGAGATTAAGGCTCTGTTTGGGGCAGCTATTGATTATTTATAATCTGCTGATAAACAGTTTATTCAGATAATTTGATAATATGCAGATTATCAGAATAAACTGACTTGCTGTCTGGGGCAGCTTATTCAGAATAGCTTATTGATAGATGTTGTTGGATAAATGATCTTCATGCCCCTATTTGGTGAAACTGTTTGCAACATAACTAAAATGAGAACAGAAGTATATAATACAGATAAAAAAAATCATTACAGATCCGTTCAAAAGATAACATGTTCACACTCTCGTGATTATCAGAAGAAATAGAAAAAAAGATAAATACAATTACAACTACAATGAAAAATATTAAAATATTCAATTTCAAACTCTAGCTACGTCTGTCCTCAGCTGCACTGTCAACCTGGGAAATCATTGTATCCTGATCACTGCTGGCAGTGTAACATGTTAGACTGTCGGCCAATCGGAAGAAACCACAATGAGCTGAAACATCCTTGTGACAACCGTAGAACTGTCTCCCACTGCTGTGAGGCTGACGTGACGTGAGTAACGGGGTAGGTTGTCCGCAGTAACACAAAACAACTCTATTTGTCCCAGTAATCCTAGAAGACATGTTGTTATAGCTGCAAAAAAAAAAAAATCAATTGTCAGATCCTGTAAAAAAATAACAAAAAGACATGCAGATGAAAATAAATCTATAGTGTACGAATTAATGAAGACTTGGTGGATCAACTTCCATAGATAACATCGGCAATTGAATCCCTCAAAGCAGTCATCTCAACCACATCCTCAGCGTCATGAACCCCAAATTTGTTAAGAGTCAATTTCATCCTCATGGACGGAAGATCCAACCACAAATGCTGATAGTTCTTCGAAGACATTCAATATATCGTTATCAGCCATACTAAAATCCGTATCTGAATGTGAAGGATGTCATCGGATGAAATTATGAAGTGTCATTGTTGCCACCACAATATGCACCTGCTATTGAAATAAATACGACGACATATCACGTAAGATGACCCATTTCTTTTTTCAAACCCCAAACGTTCTTTCATTTACCCCGCGTAAAGAGGAGTGACGTTTGTTAAATATTTCTTTCTTGCTACGTATGGTGCCACTTGCTCGCTCAAAATCAGGAATATGATATCTAGTGTCTGGATATGACTTCAAGTAGCCCCTCTGTATAGGATATCCGACATCAACCAAATTGTATTTCCCTGTTATGGAATGTACTGTTAATGACAAATAATACATATAACTAGTATGTTTATAAATCAAATCATACCTGAAGGCGGTTGAGGAAAACACCGTGATATATTCCTGGTTGCATAGGAGAAAATTTGACTGTCGTGTGCACTCCCTTTCCAGCCTGTCATAACAAAAGTGAAACACATGTTGAAGTCACATATCGCCATGATATTTTGAATAGTTGAACCACTACGACCAATATACGCCACCTTGTACTGGCTGGGTAGTCAGACATCGATGTGAGTACTGTCAATTGCACATATGCAGTTCTGTTTTACAACGTTAGAAAAAAATAAAATTTTGGAAGTAACGTAAAGAAACCAATTGTTACCTTGAAATAAGACATGAAACGGGGATCGTTGGCAATTTCCCCTAGAGTATTAACAAATGATGGATCATCTGGTTTAACGATTTGAGCTGCCAAACTAACAAGTATCTGTATGCCTTTGGAGAAGCAACGACTTATTGTTTCCGATGAATGTTGAAATCCCTCCATAGCACCTCTAATAGATTCATTCTGTGACAGAATGTATAATGTTATAGCCAAGACCTCCCTTCTCTTCGTTCTAGAAGAACCTTGGAGGTCGTGATTCAAAGATAACTCGTGCAGGAGATTCATAAAAATAGGTACACTCATTCGAAATATGTTGCTGAACCTTATTGGATGTCTAGAAAGTATCTTACCTACCCATTTATCCCCAATAAAACTGGACGTCATATGGGGTATACGAACACTGCTGGATCGGTAATACTCCAACAACAATATTGCAATAGCTACAGCCCATGCCATTCTTTTACGGTGTTCCTGCTGCGGATCCATTATAAATTCAAAAGATGTTAGTTATTTGAACAATTGTTAATACATAATAGGAGCCATAAATAAGCAAGTAAAACATGAAGCACTTAAAATGAAAATGTGCAAAGATCAACTTATCGACAAGCATTAATCATTTAGAAGTGCACTAAAAAAAAGATCCATACAAAGGGAAACATATTAAAATTGCTCATTTAGATATCCATGACATAAAAAAAAGCTACAAATAACAACAAATAAAAAAAAATTCACTCCTCGACCAAAACACGCAAATATTCAATGCGCGATTCTGGCTGCAGTGCCATGAATAATTGCCGACGGGTTGGATCCTCGAGTTTCTTGACACACTTTGCATGAAAACGCCTGTCTACAACTACTTCAGGTAGAGAAGCTAAAGTTCCTAGACATTCAAAGGTGGTACTGTCAAGGATTGGAGCAGGTGGTGAACACTAAAAGCTTCTATGAGTCGATCAAATGAGTTTTTCACAAAGGTGTCCTTTTCTTTATTTTTCCTACCAATTCTGGGCCTCTTTGAAGGTGAACTGGACTCCCCCATCTCCCTCTGATTACCACACACTTCTTCATCAGCTGTCAACGGCTCAGATGAAAAATCATCTGGTATGCATGCAAAACCCACTCACTAGGGTTGAATGTAAATTTTCCCGTCGCGACAACTCTTTTAAACATAATGTCAAGTTTTTCTTCAAAGTCCGGGTGAACTCCACACTGCTTATATTTCTTCGCTGACGACTTTGCTTGTGACATTGTAATGGATGAAGGGGTTAAGTGGGTTTATTAGAGAAAAAAATAAGTAATGTTAATCAAAATAAAAGTATAAAAGTGAGTTTATTATCTCTAATTTCTTAGCCCACCATTCCTTCGGGGCATCGATTGTCCACTTAATGGGATCCCAACCCAAACCTAAACCGGTACATCCACGTTTGAACTCCTTCCAAAATTTCCATTCATTCTTCAATTGGTCCCATTTATTTTTGAATTTTAGCCTGTCGTAATCCCTGCTAGTTAATTATTTAAACCTCTTCGCAATATTTTGCTAATCTTCCTTGTTAAAATACGTGGTTGACCTATTTCTCAGTTCTATTTCTTTAATATATAGATCGCAAAAAATATTTGTTACTTCTTTATCCCACGTAGCAGACGGATCCCCTTCATTCGTTTTAGACACGTTGACATTAGAAGGAACTTAAAATATAACTACAAAGTAAATATTGTAAGTCAACAAAAAAATTATAAACATGATGCAACTTTCTCACCATACAAACTATAGGAGAAAGTTGCAAAATTGTGAGATAAGGAAACAAATCAAATTAAGGCTTAGCTTCATTTTTCATGAAAAAATAAAAATAAACATGCTCAGCCATGAAATATGGATGGTTTGAACCCATCTTCCTCCACATCACTTCTACAACAATCATCAATTTACTTCCACAGCCATCATCAATTTACAAATAATGGAACGGTTCGAAATCGCGAAAGAACTGCAAAATCCAAAAAGAAATTCGAAAAGAAATTACCTACTAATTGATTTTCTATGCTTTGATCCTCATTAAACAATCATACCCATAAATTATATGTTGGTCTTTTCCATCGACTTCCCATGACTATAATTGGAAATAGAAGTTGAAAATTACCTTAACAAAAACAAAAAAAATATCATTCATGAAACCCATCAACAACAATATAGAAAAGAAAAAACAATAAGCTCCTCGCCATGCAGAACATACAACCTATCCAGTATTTTCTGATGATAATAAGACAACGGTGAATGAAAAATTTCTAGTGTCAATTTAGCTTTGCCTAAATTAAAAATTAAACTTTGAACCCAAAATTTTGAAGCCCTCACAGAAACAGAGCAATACCTCCAGTTGATGCATTAACTATTGTTTCATCTCTTTTCTTAACCTGGAAAACTCATGAACTTGCCAAAATGAGGTAACTCATTGAGCTTTTGATGCACTCACTAAACTCATGATGAAATCCACCGATTTTTTATGAAATTGTCAATATTTAAAAGAGTGTTTAACAAAAGTTGTCCAAGCTTAGAAATATTTTCTTAAGCCTTACAACTGCTCTCCAAGCCAATGACTTCATCAAAGAAGATGAGCAATTGCTGCCTAGCAAACTGGCTACAAATCAGAGTATTCAATTCTAATGAAATTAGGCCAAACATTTATGTATTTTACAACTAGAAATTAATAGATATTGTTATGCACTTTTCTCATTGATGTAACTCTCAAGCCATATATTTAAGCTAGGATATACCAAAAAATCATGCTTGCATCTCCACCTCCCAAAAAAACCAACAGAAAAGAGAAACTTTCCAAGGATCGCAAGGGAAAGCATACCTTACGAGTCAGAAAGGAAAATCGAAATGCTAGGGCTCGCGGGAAGGAAGGAGAGGGATATCAGAGGTTGAAAATAATACCTTGCGCCGATATCAACTGTTGAAGCGAAGGAGCAAGGAGGATTGATTCTCCTGGAAATGGCGAGGGCGAGGGAGATTTGCGATTCTCCTGGAAAGGGCGAGGCAAGGGAGAGGCGAGGGAGATCTGTGATTCTTCTGGAAATGACGAGGCGAGGCGAGGGAGATCTGCAATTCTCTTGGAAAGGGCGAGGGCGAGGGAGATCTGCGAAGGGCACCACAGGAAGATCTGCGAATTCTTTCCTAATCACAAATATCATACATAGGATGCAGGGGGTGTACGACTTGCGAAGCCATGAAAGAAATCACGATATTAAAATGCCGCGACACCAAAAAATTTATACCCATCGCGATATTCAAACAGGAAGACAAAGTTTTCACAATGCTGCCGCACCCTATAAGCTGTATCCAAACGGGCACTAAATGGGCAACTAAAGATTGAGAGGCAGAGGCAGATAGCCAGTGACAACATGGATTTGAGGAATTGAGGTGCATTTTCAAGAAACTTGTAAGTGAACTGAGAAGTGTACAAAAAAATTGAGTGAAGTGTCAAATTAATCTCTTGGTTATTTACATAGGTTCATTTATGTTTCAGAGTGGTTAAAAATGCTAAATTAGTCCACAAACTCTTTAAATTGGGGCTGAAATAGTCTTTTGTGGGGACTATCGACCTATGCTAAAAGATTCTAGGGACCAAATTTGCACTTTTATAGGCTGGGATTAACATGATCTCCAAAGAAGCAAAGGAATATTTTGACACTTTTCCCCATTAAAATTAGTAGATTAGAGAACATAAAGAGAACAATCACCAAATGACTAACTCGAATGAAGAAGAATGTAGAATCAACAAGTGAAAATTTACAAGAAATCGTAATAAATGTTTGGTTCTCACAATAGAATTGAATTGTTAAATTTTAACTAGTTCTTAATTTTGAGTTGGAACCAATATCACAATGCAATGATGCAGTGCAGTGAATCAATGTGACACTTTTGCTTTTCTATAAGCTTCAGTTTCATAAACAAGCGATGTGCAGGGCCAACATACTATTTTACTTCATTCTTGGAGCACACTTTTAATAACACTTTCATATTTTATGGTTTAGATCAAGTTGTATTTATGCTTCTTGTTTAGCAAGATTTTGCAAAACACAAAAAATTGGACGACTTTAATCTTCTTCATTGAAGCAACTCTTTGAAGGTCTATTAATTTGAGGCTAATAATTACTTACCCTCTTGGTTTTATTCCATGAAATCCTGCCATTACCTGTGTTAAATATTGCTTTTACCTGTAATCGTCATTTTATTTATACTGAAAATTCTTCAAATCATTACAACGTCCTTATTTTTTTTGCAAAAGATGAGTATTAGGGCAGGCTAATGCATGTCTTCTCTTCTCTCTTTCAACTTAAGTACAACAACAACGAAACCTTTATCGCACTAAGTGGGATCGGCTACATGAATTCTTTTTCTCAATTGCGTTCTATTTAGTGTCGCATTTTCATTCAATTCTAATAAATTAAGATCCTTTTTATATAATAAGCCCAAGTCTTTCTAGGTCTACCTTTGCCTTTCTTAACATAAGTCAAATCTACTCTTTTAATCAGATTATCAGAAGGTCGACGTTTAATCTGACCAAAACATCTAAGATGACTCTCTCTAATTTTGTCCGTCATTGGAGCTACAACTCTATCATGGATATATTCTCTTCGTATTTTGTTTATAATTGTAAAGCCACTTATCCACCTAATCATTCTCATCTCAGCAACACTTTAGTTTTATGCTTCTCTTTTAAAGGCCAACATTCAACGCCATAGAGCATAGCAGGTCTCACTACCATCTTATAAAATTTTCCTTTCAATTTAATCGGTACTTTTCTATGGCACAATAGGCCCGAACCATTCTTCCACCTCAAGCAACTAACTTGAATTCTACTAATAAAATCCCCATGATTATCACCATTACTTTGAACAATAGACCCAATATATCTAATGCGTTCACACTTTTGAATAATTTGATCACCCATAGTTATATTTCAGTCACTAGAGCTACCACCACAAAAATTACATTCCATGTATTCAGTTTAAGTTCTACTCAAATGAAGGCCTTTAGACTCCAAGGTAGACCTCCATAATTCAAGTTTTTCCTTAGCTTTTTCCCTCGTCTTATCCACGAGAAGGATATCATCTGCAAAAAACATACACCAAGGTACATCCTCTTGTAAGTGTTCAGTAAAGCCATCCGTAACTAAAGCAAAAAGATATGGCTTTAAAGCCAATCCGTGATGTAAACCAATAGAACTAGGAAAATATTTGGTCAATTCTCGTTCTGTTCGAACACAAGTAACAACTCTTGTATGCATATCTATAATGACTTAAATATAAGTCATTTCAACACTTTTCTTCTTGAGAACTCTCCAAAGGATATCTCTAGGAACCTTATCGTAAGCTTTTTCTAAATCAATAAAAATCATATGTAGATCCTACTTATTATTTTTGAACTTCTCCATCAAACCTCTCAATGGATGTATAGCTTCCATAGTAGACTTGCTCGTCATAAATCCAAATTGATTGTGAGAAATCTTAGTATTATGTCTTAAACTATGTTCAATTACTCTCTCCCATAATTTTAAAGTATGACACATCAACTTAATTCCTCTATAGTTTTCACACTCTTGGGCATCCGCTTGATTCTAAAAAATGGGAACCAAAATACTCTTTCCCATAATTTTAAAGTCATTTTTTTAGTTTTAAAAATAATATTAAAGAGTTTAATTGGGATACATCTTTTTAATAAGCCAATAAACTTCAAAATCTTCTAAATATTTCCACACTTTAATTGGGATACATCAGGTCCTACAGACTTTCCACACATGATTTCCTTAAAGCCTCCACAACTTCTTTTTTACTATTGTGATAGTAAAAATGAAATATTTTGTTATTATTAACAATATTAAGATCACTAACGTCGATTGTATTTTCCGAAATTTCGTTAAAAAGTTTATCAAAATAACTCACCCACCTATTTTGAATATCTTTTTTTGAAAAAAATAGTTTTTAATTTTCATCTTTAATACACTTTACTTGAGTTAAATCTTTACTTTTATTTTCTCTTTGTTTGACTAGTTTATACACATATTTTTTTGCTTTCCTTAGCATCTAATCTATTATAAATATCACTAAAAACATAATTTTTAGCATTGCAGATTGTTCTTTTAGGCCCCGTTTGGAGCAGCTTATAAGTGTGTTGGGTTTGAAAACACCGATGGGGCGTTTGCTTCGTGCATTTTAACTGCATATCCAGAACCGCCGCATTGTGTTCTTTAATAAACGTGGCCACGGGATCGACCCCGCGGCCCGCGTTTCACTCCCGCTTCGATGGTTTGTTTCCTCCCATGCCCTTCTGTTTGTCTCCTCCCTAAATCGCCGACTGCTTCGCCTTTTGGATTCCATCTTTCTATCGGATGGAATGAGGGACTTACGCGGAGGAGCTGAGTGTTAATGAGAGTTGTCTTTTGACTAAGGACTTGCGTAGAGCTTGCTTGTATCTTTGAGATTAATGAGAGCTGGAAGGAACAAGTTAAGTTTATTAGTACAGATCGATGGATGTTTTTTGGTAGCCTGCACATGGAATGGAAGTTTTACTTGGTCATGGGATCAGGGATTTTGACTTCGAGAAGGTGAGTAAATTAAGGAATCCGATTCCTCTTCTCCTTTGCGGTCCTGTGCATTTTAAATGTTCTCTGTGATTAATTTCCGCGTCATCTTTCTTTTTGAAGTTTAGGAACACATAATATCACTGGCTGGATGTCTGCTGGGTTGATATCAATGAGCAGTAGTGAACAGAGGCCTTTGATTTAAATACTTTGGCTATGGATAAGTTCTGTGCTTGCAAAGAAGATGGGAAAGACATCAAGTTCACTCTTCGATATCTTAGGATGCCTTCAATAATCATCTTGTTCCATCAGCAAGAAAATTACTGAGTTCTTCATGTTCTCAGAAGTTGTTTCTTTTTTGTAATTATTGGAAAGTTGCTGCTTTTTTTATGGATTTGATTTGGGAGGCATGGAGTTGAAAGGAGATCATTGGAGGTAGTGGATTGGACGACTTAGATACTATGCTTTGTGATATACAAAGTTGCTGCTACTTGAGTAGATATCTGATTGATAATAAACCCATGATTGACCATTTACATAGATTTTTAGAATGTATCCTGTATGGAAAGCCCTTCATAGTTGCTTGAGAGCTTGGCTTGAACCTTAATGTTTCTTTTAACCTTATTCGAGATATAGTTTTTCAACATTGTCAAAGTGGTTCCATTTAGCATTTCTGCAATATATATTTGCATTGCAAGATCTAGCTGGGTTGGCTTTCTTGTCCTAAGGGTTGACGGATATGAATGTTCTTGGGCTCAAGTTCATAGGCTTGTACTATCTGCCCATTTGGTAGTGACCACAATTGTTGCTTATACCTTCGGTTGTTTAAACTATTATAATAAGAAAGATTTATATCACAAATCAAATAAGCTCTTTTGTGTTGAGAAGAATTATATATATTCTTTTTCAACCTCTTTGTTTCAGCTAGGAAACTTTTTTGGAATGCAATTTGACATTTATCCCTTGTGACTTATTGGTTGACTCTTCTAGTGATACATGGAGCCTCTCCTCATGTGTTAATAGGCATGGGGTGCTCATGGTAAAAGTCATATTCTCTGTCAGATTTGAGTATGCTTTTATGACCACCAGATAGGGCTGTCGAAACGGCTCGTTGTTCGCGAACAGCTCGTGTTCGACTCACTAAGAAGCTCGTGTTTGGCTCATTCGCTAAGTTAACGAGCCGAATACGAACAACACGAAGAAAGATTTGTTCGTTCGTATTCGACTCATTTTGGCTCGAAATACTACTAATCAATTATATATATATATNNNNTTTAATTAGCTAAATTTAAATCACATTAGCTAATAATTTTCAAAAAAATATAATGATATGTTCTACAATTGTAATTGCTAGATATTCTGAAGGAAATAAATAAATGATATAAATAATGAAATGATGAAAAAATAATCAAATGAGATTAAGGGTCTGTTTGGGGCAGCTATTGATTATTTATAATTGCTAATAAATGGATTATTCTGATAATATGATAATATGCAGATTATCAGAATAAACTGACGTGCTGTCTGTGGCAGCTTATTCAGAATAGCTTATTGATAGATGTTGTTGGATAAATGATCTTCATGCCCCTATTTGGTGAAACTGTTTGCAACAGAACTAAAGTGAAAACAAAAGTATATAATGCAGATAAAAAAAATCATCACAGATCCGTTCAAAAGATAACATGCTCACACTCTCGTGATTATCAGAAGAAACAGAAAAAAAGATAAATACAATTACAACTACAATAAAAAATATTAAAATATTCAATTTCAAACTCTAATTACGTCTGTCCTCAGCTGCACTGTCAACCTGGGAAATCATCGTATCTCGATCACTGTTGGCAGTGTAACATGTTGAACTATCAGCTAATCGGAAGAAACCGCAACGAACCGAAACACCCTTGTGACAACTGTAGAACTGTCTCCCACTGCTGTGAGGCTAACGTGACGTGAGTAACGGGGTAGGTTGTCCGCAGTAACACAAAACAACTCTGTTTGTCCCAGTAATCCTAGAAGACATGTTGCTATAGCTGCCCAAAAAAAAAAAAAAAATTGTCAGATTCTGTAAAAAAATAATAAAAAGACATGCAGATGAAAATAAACCTATAGTGTACGAATTAAAGAAGACTTGGTGGATCAGCTACCATAGATAGCATCTGCGATTGACTCTCTTAAAGCAGTCATCTCAGCCACACCCTCAGCGTCACGAACCCCAAATTTGTTAGAGTCAATCTCATCGTCATGGACGGAAGACCCAACCACAAATGCTGATAGTTCTTCAAAGACGTTCAATTCATCGTTATCAGCCATAATAAAGTCCGTATCTGAACGTGAAGGATGTCGTCGAATGAAGTTATGAATTGTCATTGTTGCCACCACAATATGCAGCTGCTATTGAAATGGATATGACGACATATCACGTAAGATGACCCATTTCTTTTTTCAAACCCCAAACGTTTTTTCATTTACCCCGTGTAAATAGGAGTGAAGTTTGTTAAATATTCCTTTCCTGCCACGGATGGTGCCACTTGCTCGCTCAAAATCAGAAATATGGTATCTAGTGTCTGGATATGGCTTTAGGTAGCCCCTCAACCAAATTGTATTTCTCTGTTATGGAATGTACTGTTAATGACAAATAATACATATAACTAGTACGTTTATAAATCAAATCAAACCTGAAGTGGGTTGAGGAAAACACCGTGATATATTCTTTGTTGCACAGGAGAAAATTCGACTCTCATGTGCACTCCCTTTCCAGCCTGCCATGATAAAAGTGAAACGCATGTTGAAGTCACATATCGCCATGACATTTTGAATAGTTGAACCACTACGACCAATATACGCCACCTTGTCCTGGCTGGGTAGTCGGGCATTGATGTGAGTACTATCAATTGCACCTATGCAGTTCTGCTTTACAACGTTAGAAAAAAACAAAATTTTGGAAGTAACGTAAAGAAACCAATAGTTACCTTGAAATAAGACTTGTAACGGGGATCATTGACAATTTCTCTTAGAGTACTAGCAAATGATGGATTCTATGGTTTAATGATTTGAGCTGCCAAACTAACAAGTGTCTGTATGCCTTTGGAGAAGTAACGGCTTATTGTTTCCAATAAATGTTGAAGTCTCTCCATAGCACCTCTAATAGATTCATTCTGTGACAGAATGTATAATGTTATAGCCAATACCTCTCTTCTCGTCGTTCTAGAAGAACCTTGGAGGCCGTGATTCAGAGATAACTCGTGCAGGAGATCCATAAAAATAGGTACACTCATTCGAAATATGTTGCTGAACCTTATTGGATGTCTAGAAAGCATCTCACCTACCCATTTATCCCCAATAAAACTGGACGTCATATGGGGTATACGAACATTACTGGATCGATAATACTCCAACAACAATATTGCAATAGCTGCAGCCCATGCCATTCTTTTACGACGTTCCTGCTGCGGATCCATCATAAATTCAAAAGATGTTAATTATTTAAGCAATTGTTAATACATAGTAGGAGCCATAAATAAGCAAGGAAAACATGAAGCACTTAAAATGAAAATGTACAAAGATCAACTTATCGACAAGCATTAATCATCTAGAAGTGCACTAAAAAAAAGATCCATGCAAAGGGCAACATATTAAAATTGCCCATTTAGATATCCATGACATAAAAAAACTGCAAATAACAACAAATAAAAAAAAATTCACTCGACCAAAACACACAAATATTCGATGCGCAATTCTAGCTGCAGCGCCATGAATTTTTGCCGACAAGTTGGATCCTCGAGTTTCTTGACACACTTTGCATGAAAATGCCTGTCTACAACTACTTCAGGTAGAGAAGCTAAAGTTCCTAGACATTCAAAGATGGTGCTGTCAAGGACTAGAGCAGGTGGGGGAACACCAAAAACTTCTATGAGTCGATCAAACGAGGTTTACATAAAGGTGTCCTTTTCTTTATTTCTCCTACCAATTCTGGGCTTCTTTGAAGGTGAACTGGACTCCCCTATCTCTCTCTGATTACTACAAACTTCTTCATCAGCTATCAACTGCTCAGATGAAAAGTTACCTGGTATGCCTGCAAAACCCACTCACTAGGGTTGAATGCAAATTTTTCCGTCGCGACAACTTCTTTAAACATAATGTCAAGTTTTTCTTCAAAGTCCGAGTCAATTCCACACTGCTTATATTTCTTCGCTGACGACATTGACTGTGACATTGTAATGGATAAAGGGGTTAAGTGGGTTTATTAGAGAAAAAAATAAGTAATGTTAATCAAAATAAAAGCATAAAAGTGGGTTTATTACCTCCAATTTCTTAGCCCACCATTCCTCCAGGACATCGATTGTCCACTTAATGGGATCCCAACCCAAACCTAAACCGGTATATCCACGTTTGAACTCTTTTCAAAATTTCTATTCTTTGTTCAATTAGTCCCATTTGTTTTTGAATTTTAGTCTGTCGTAATCCCTGCCAGTTAATTATTTAAACCTCTTCGCAATATTTTGCTAACCTTTCTTGTTAAAATACGTGGTTGACCTATTTCTCAGTTCTATTTCTTTAATACATAGATCGCAAAAAATATTTATTACTTCTTTATCCCACATAGCAGACGGACCCCCTTCATTTGCTGTAGACACGTTGGCATTATAAGAAACTTAAAATATAAGTACAAAGTAAATATTGTAAGTTAACAAATAAATTATAAACATGATGCAAATTTCTCACCATACAAACTATAGGAGAAAGTTGTACAAAATTATGAGATAATGAAAAAAATTAAATTAAGGCTTTGCTTCATTTTTCATGAAAAAACAAAAATAAACATGCTCAGCCATGAAATTGAACCCATCTTCCTCCACATTACTTCTACAACAATCAGCAATTTCCTTCCACAGCTATTATCAATTTACAAATAATGGAAGGATTTGAAATCGCGAAAGGACTGCAAAATCCAAAAAGAAATCCGAAAAGAAATTACTCACTAATTGATTTTCTATGCTTTGATCCTTATTAAACAATCGTACCCATAAATTATATGTTGGTCTTTTCCATCGACTTCCCATGACTATAATAAGAAATAGAAGTTGAAAATTACCTTAACAAAAACACAGAAAATATCATTCATGAGACCCATCAACAACAATATAGAAAAGAAAAAACAATAAGCTCCTCGTCATGCAAAACATACAACCTATCCAGTATTTTCTGATGATAATAAGACAATGGTGAATGGAAAATTTCTAGTGTCAGTTTAGCTTTGCCTAAATTAAAAATTAAACTTTGAACCCAAAATTTTGAAGCCCTCACAGAAACAGAGCAATACCTCCAGTTGATGCATTAACTATTGTTTCATCTATTTTCTTAACCTGGAAAACTCATGAACTAGCCAAAATGATGATAACTCATTGAGCTTTTGATGCACTCACTAAACTCATGATGAAATCGCTGATTTTTTATGAACTTGTCAATGTTTAAAAGAGTGTTTAACAAAATTTGTCCAAGATTAGAAATATTTGCTTAAGCCTAACAACTGCTCTCCAAGCCAATGACTTCATCAAAGATGATGAGCAATTGCTGCCTAGCAAACTGGCTACAAGTCAAAGTATTCAATTCTAATGAAATTAGGCCAAACATTTATGAATTTTTCAACTAGAAATTAATAGATATTGTTGTGCACTTTTCTCATTGATGTAACTCTCAAGCCATAGATTTAAGCTAGGATATACCCAAAATTCATGCTTGCATCTCCTCTTAAAAAACCAACAGAAAAGAGAAACTTTCCAAGGATCGCAGGGGAAAGCATACCTTACGAATCAGAAAGGAAAATTGAAATGCTAGGGCTCGCTGGAAAGAAGGAGAGGGATATCGGAGGTTGAAAATAATACCTTGTGCTGATCTCTACAGTCAAAGCGAAGGAGCAAGGGGCATCGATTCTCCTGGAAAGAGCGAGGGCGAGGGAGATTTGCGATTCTCCTGGAAAGGGCGAGGCAAGGGAGAGGCGAGGGAGATCTGTGATTCTTCTGGAAAGGGCGAGGCGAGGGAGACCTGCAATTCTCTTAGAAAGGGCGAGGGCAAGAGAGATCTGCGATGGGCACCACAGGAAGATCTGCGAATTCTTTCCTAATCGCAAAAATCATACGTAGGACGCAGGGGGTGTCCGACTTGCGAAGCCTTAAAGGAAATCACGATATTAAAACGCCGCGACACCAAAAATTTATACCCATCGCGATATTCAAACATGAAGACAGAGTTTTCACAACGCTGCCGCACCCTACAAGCTGCCCCAAACGGGCACTAAATGGACAACTAAAGATTGAGAGGCAGAGACAGATAGCCAGTGACGACGTGGATTTGAGGAATTGAGATGCATTTTCAAGAAACTTGTAAGTGAACTGAGAAGTGTACAACAAATTTGAGTGAAGTGTCAAATTAATCCCCTGGTTATTTACATAGGTTCATTTATGTTTCAGAGTGGATAAAAATGCTAAATTAGTCCACAAACTCTTTAAATTGAGGCTGAAATAGTCTTTTGTGGGGACTATCAACCTATGCTAAAAGATTTTAGGGACCAAATTTGCACTTTTATAGGCTGGGATTAATATGATCTCCAAAGAAGCAAAGGAATATTTTGACACTTTTCCCCATTAAAATTAGTAGATTAGAGAACATAAAGAGAACAATCACCAAATAACTAACTCGAATGAAGAAGAATGTAGAATCAACAAGTGAAAATTTATAAGAAATAGTAATAAACGTTTGGTTCTTAGTTATTGTCACAATAGAATTGAACTGTTAAATTTTAACTAGTTCTTAATTTTGAGTTGGAACCAATCACATAATGCAATGATGCAGTGCAGTGAATCAATGTGACACTTTTGCTTTTCTATAAGCTTGGGTTTCATAAACAAGCGATGTGCAGGGCCAACATACTATTTTACTTCATTCTTGGAGCACACTTTTAATAACACTTTCATATTTTATGGTTTAGGTCAAGTTGTATTTATGCTTCTTGTTTAGCAAGATTTTGCAAAACACAAAAAATTCGACGACTTTAATCTTCTTCATTGAAGCAACTCTTTGAAGGCCTATTAATTTGAGGCTAATAATTACTTACCCTCTTGGTTTTATTACATGAAATCCTGCCATTACTTGTGTTAAATATTGCTTTTACCTGTAATCGTCATTTTATTTTATATTAAAAATTCTTCAAATCATTACAGCGTCCTTATTTTTTTTGCAAAAGATGAGTATTAGGACAGGTTAATGCATATCTTCTCTTCGTTCTTTCAACTTAAGTACAACAACAACGAAACCTTTATCCCACTAAGTGGGGTCGGCTACATGAATACTTTTTCTCAATTGCGTTCTATTTATTGTCCCATTTTCATTCAATTCTAATAAATTAAGATCTTCTTTTATACAATAAGCCCAAGTCTTCTTAGGTCTACCTTTGCCTTTCTTAACATATGTCGAATCTACTCTTTTAATCAGATTATCAGAAGGTCGACGTTTAATCTGACCAAACCATCTAAGATGACTCTCTCTAATTTTNTCCTTTTGCTAGGGTTTCGCCTCATGGCGTACCCTAGTTTTCTGCTACATGGATCTCCCATATCTATTCCATGCTTCATCTTCATCGACGAGTGCTCGCGTATTCCCTGCTTCGTCTTCTTCGACGGGTGCTCGCGTCTTCGCATCCAGACGACGAGGCAGGCCGAGTTATCGCATTTCCTTCCAGATGATGTCCTCGTCTGTCCAGGACGCCTCCTTCGCAGTCCTCTCGTCTTGGTCTGGCGGTAGAGCTGCTGCTCTGCTTGCTTGGTCGCGCTCACACTGCTTTGTTCGCATTTCCTTTCAGACGTCGTCTCTCTGCTTCCTGTACGACAAAATCTTGTTGGCAAAGATGGCTATCCATTCTTATGCTACTGCACTTGTCGGCGACCTTTCGATTTCTATTCGTGCTCCTCTTTCAGAATCATAGACTGATTTTCGTATAGGTAAATCTTGCAATGTTCCTCAATATTTTCACGATGCTCTTGAAGGTGGTGGTGATCATACCTTTATAAAAAAATTGGCGGGAAAAAATAGGAAGCCTGCTCTTATTCTCACAGAGGTTGAAACCAGTACTCTCGCGTCCTATTGGCGTTTTGCTGTAGTGGGAAAATTTTTTATGGTAACCCAAAATTGGAGATCATTCGGAAAGAGTTTGAAGCATTGAAACTATTGAGCAGTTAAATATTGATTTACATGACGATCTACACATACTGATTCAGTTGTCTCTAATGTTGATTATACCCGCATCTTTTCTCGAAAAGTTATCAAGATTGACAACCGTTATATGAAAATTCTGAAGTTGACTGTTGATTTCAACCCAAAGACAGAGTCCCCTATAATTCCAGTTTGGATAAATTTTCGGGTTAAAATTATATCTGTTCAATTTGAAAATTATCTACTCCTTAGCAACTGCTTTCGGTAAATCTCTCAGGGTTGATAGTCCTACGCTTGCTGTCACCAGACCCTCTGTGGCTTGTGTGTTAGTTGAGAGATATCACTCAACCAGCATCAGATGAGGTGTGGATTGAAACCACTCACAACGGATATTGGCAAAATGTTGAAATCGAACCACACCCTTCTTATTGCTCTGATTGTAGTATGTATAACCACAACTCTACTATTTGCTATCATTTACATCTTTATCTATGACCGAATATCACTAAAGACAACCACCTATTATCCAAGTTGAGAAGACACAACCCGATCCTCTTCCTAATACCACAGTTCCTGAAGATGAACAACATACTACAGTTATAGATCCAATTGTGCTCATACCACCCACTGTTATTGAAGAAACTCCCTCACATGCCAAGACACACGAGAGTGTTTCTTTGATCCAATAGCAGATCAGCCGGTACAACATGTTGCTGCTTCTAATGTTCAACAATCTGCACATCTCCAACACACGGTTGATCAAGATCAGGTGAGCCAATCTTTGGAAAGGAATGACTAGTATATTCCAGGAGAAAGAAGAAGAATGGAGGCCGACTCCAGCTAGGGAACATATTGGATGATACATTGGTTACCACTGACAATGACAATCATCTTACCAACTTATTAGCTTGTTCATTCCCTAGAACCAGAGACGGACAAAACCAAATTGGGTTGCTCTCTAGCCACCTGATACTTTGTATTTCAGCATGTTTAGGCTTTTTGTTTGTCTCTACTGTACTTTTCTGTATTATCAAGTTTTAAAACCACTTATGATTTTGGTGTGAATTGGGTAACATGTTTGGGCCCTTCAAGACATTGTATATGTATCTTTCTTTCTAGTTAGTATATTAGCCTTTAAAAAATATATATATATTTGAGGAAGCCCAAAAGTGAATATATTAATTAAAGGAAAGGTACAAATATTTTGGATGAAAGAGCCCAAAATGACACCCTAAACGCCCGGTATACAATACACACGCAAAAATATATGTATATAAAAAAAAAAGATTAGAAAGCAGACAGAGAAAAAAAAGTATGCCAATAGTTTGCCAGCACTCGCAGGTTTAGGCAGCATGCGAAAGATCCAATTTAGCCTTACCTTTGCTTTTAGTTCTAGGACGAGAGTCAGCTAACAAATTGTTAAGTTTGCTGTCATTACCCGAAACAACTAATGTATCATCCATCAAGTTTGGTAATGGGCCTCCATTTTTCTTCTTCTTCCTAGATGTATAGACCTGCCATTCTTCATCCAAAGATTGACTCATCTTATCAGTGGATTGATCCAAAGGTAGTTGAGCAGTTGTAGGTTGTTGCACATCATGGGCCCCATGTGCCTGAGTAACAATAACAACTTGTTCGTCCTGATGAGGCGGAAGTACAGTAGAGATATTGCCACTTCTTCCATCTATGATAGGTTCTAGGGCAGGTGAAGTCTGAAAATTCTCCCTTGTCCCCAGGAAAGGAGGTTCCACTGATGGGGAACCTACATCATGATTATGTGGAGGCTGAAAGGTTGACATTACTGCGAGGATAATGATATCTTCAGGAGTATCTTTCTGATGATCAATAGTGTAAATAACTTGGAGCAAATCAGGAGGAGGGGGAATCATTGCCTTTGTCTAAGCACTTTGCTTCTTTGGTTTGAGATGGGGGGTGTAGATGGTGATATTGAGAAATAGAGTGACTGAATATACGACAATTTGAGCAATACGAAGAAAAATGTTCAGTCACAACCTTCTGTCAATATCCATGATGTTGTATGCCTAACCAAATTTTCTCAGAAGCAATTAAAGTGATGTCCTTTTCAACAAGTACCCTGACTTCAGAGGGACGAGAAAGATTAAATGTAGGAATGTTTGTTTTGAGCGGCTTACCATAGGCTGAAGCAATAGAGTACGAGACTTTCTTAGTAAAATAATGAAATTTCAGGACAGGAAGACGAATCAAGACTAGAATGATTGGTGGCTTCATCTGCTGATCAAAATTCACCTACCATTTCAAAATTTTCATAGCTTTGTTATTGATCTGGATTAATCTTCTAGTAAATAAGCATGTGTAATCCTCTTTTTTATTAAGTTGAATAATGATGTGTCTTTCATCTAAAAAACTAATTTTTCAATCCCTAACAAGGTGCATAAGCTCAAATTCCTTCCGAATAAGCTTTATTTTAGGATAGAGATAAAAAAATTTTCCGACTAAATTCAGATGACAGGAGGAAGCAAGCTGATTACATACAACTTTCGTAAAAAATATAGCTGGCTTCCCATTAGTCCTACCAGGTTTTTTGCTGTCCTCTTCCAACTCAAAAGGAGGGAAAAAACACGATGTAAGAGTACTTGAAGCATGAACGCCCGCAAGGGCAGCAAGAAACGATCTATTGGAAGCCATCACCAAAAGATAGACACAACGATTGGACATCGAAATTGCAGTAAACGAAGGAACAAAAGTTGAAAGGGGGATCAAACGGCCTTTTCCAAGTTGAGCAGGAAACCAAACTCTCTGCAGCCCGTGTCTAGGAACGTCCATGACGAAAGCAGGGAGGAAAGCTTGTGGCGAGAAACGAAAACGAAGAAGTGCAACGACCAAGAAGAAGACGACGAAGGATTGCGGCGGAAACCGTGCTTCCAATCGGTGACAACGACAAAGGACTACGTGACAGAGGCAACGAGACTGACCAGAGGAAGATGCCATTTTTTATAACATTCCATATATATATATATTGTTGAAATATTGGAGTAGAGCAGTATATCCTATCGATAAAAAAAGGGAATAACCCAATTACAAGGGGCACTCATATGGAAAGAAATAAAAACAAATTAGAGAGAAATAGGAAAGCAAATAACAAATAAAAAAAATTTGCATATTAATAACCGCTAGAGATTGTTGTTATTATTTTAATATTCAAATACTCACTTTCAAGCATTGATGTCAATCATGCTCAACTTAAATTTCAATTCATCAAACAGTGGCCGAGAAATGTTTATTTTTTTTTTTTTAGAATATGATAGCAACTTTCGATTTTTGTTATAAAATAAAGTTGTAAAAGTTTTGAATTGGGTTAAAATGAAGTTGTAAAAGTTTTGGAAAATGATAACAACTTTCAATTTGTGTTTTAAAATATAGATCCACATCATCTGAGTGTGATCATCAATTAAAGTAAACAAACTACCATCTTTTAGTGTAGCTGGCAATGCGTGAGGGTCCCCGTACTTTACTGTGAATTAGTGAAAAAAGAATGGAAGGTGCGTAAGTGTGGGGTGGGTAATGAACCCGATGATATTTGGCTAACTGACACGTCTCACACTTAAAACTAGATAGACTTTGTTTAAAAAAAATCAATGAATGCAAATGTTTTAATTATTGGAAACTAAGATACCCAAATGACAATGTATCAATATAATGAGACATTCAATGACTCAAGATAGACTACAAATACTCGATATCTTCATTCTCCATGTTTTTTTTTGGAAGTAATAGAGTTCAGCTACTCGCTTAGCAGTTCTAATCATTCTCTCGAACGCTGATCCTAAAAGACACAAACATCAGGAGAGAAATGAGCAATACAATCAATGTCTTGTGTCAACTTACTCACAGATAAAACACTACACTTTAAGAATGGTACATGTAACACAAATTTTAGAGTTAGATCAATCATTAGAATAACAAATCATTTATCAGCAATAGAATTATAGGAGCCATCTACAATTCTGATCGTATCTTTTCCAGAACATGGATAAAATGTTGAGAAAGCTTGCGAGCATCCGTTCATATGGTCTGTGGCACCTGAATCAATGATTCATGGACTAGAAGAAAAAAAATATGTGAGTACCATAGGGACAGTACCTTGACGGACTTGGGAGGTTGACAGTCCAACAGAGAACTGATTGGATCCAAACAACTTGATTAAGCGCTCCATCTGACTTTCTAGAGAGTTGGAAGATTCCTTTATGTTCTGGGTATGAGCCGGTTGAATCTTGGTAGATTGATGTCATATTAAGATCTTTGGCATTAGAAGATTTGGCCGAGGATTTATATGCTATTTTTTTGTGGAGCTTCCAACATTTTTCACGAGCGTGGTTTGGTTTGTGTGATAGTAATCACAAGTGGGGTGACTTGCCTGAGAGGGCTAAGTACTATTAGAGACAGAGGTGGAAGATTCGATTGAACGGTGGAAGTGCTGAGCTTGACAAGTTTACGGTTCTCTTCGTGGAGGATCTCAATGAAAGTAGTACGGGCGCAAGAAGGGGATTCTAGCCAAAAATACAGCCTCGGATTTTGTCAAGCTCTTTGTTGAGGCCTTGCAGGAATTGAAACATGTGTTCATTTTCTTCAATTTTTTTTTTTGAAGAGAGAAAGGTGGGCTGGAGAGTTCCAAGTGTAGTCGTAGTACAAGTCACATTTCATTCATAGTGCCACCAGGTCATTGTAGTACTGGGTCACGGTTCTTGATCTATGTTTTATCTTTCGCTCATAAAGTTGGCCGAAGTTTCCTGCATTTGAGTAGGTATCACAGACTGTCGTTAAAGGGCACTAGCAGAAGAAGTGACATAAATGAACGACTAATCGACAATTTCATAGAGCTAATCGACCACAACATGACCATGGAGTTCTTCATTTCTCAAGCTCTATATGCTGCGTCAGCCTTTGGAAGTTCATAGATCATGCTGGCTAGTTGACCGAATTTCTCGCGTCATTTAATGAATAAGGACAACGCTTGGGACCATTGGCGGACACACACACACACACACTCGTGTGCACATGCACCCACGTTCACACCCACACTCACTCTCACACATGCTCGCACATACATGCACATGTACACACACATGCATGCACATACATGCACCAACCGCCCACACACACATATAGATGCATACAAGACGTTTCATGAAATGATTATGCTTGAACACTGCCCATGTTTTTAAGCTAGTTGCATCAGCTGATTTTTTTGGAGCTTATGTTATGATTCTTGCATCTGGAATGTTGAGTTATGTTAGCAAATTTACAACATTGAGCATATTTATTTGCGTATTTGCACATTGACCTCTGCTATATTTGGTTCTAATAGAGTTTTGATGATAATCATTAATTTTTAGGGAAATTACATGCATAAATTCTTATTTATTTACACACCTTACAGCCAAATTTTGATATTTACACTTATAGCAACTTGGTGGTATAAATGTATTAATGAAATTATTATGATGGTGCTATTTTTGATGTGATGTTAAATATTTGAGTGGTATGCAGATTGAACTTTTTGAAATTTCTTGCTGAATTCGTAATAACGATGATTTTTGACAAAAAATGATTCTTTTTCTCTAAATGTTTAGTATTTACTTTTGGCAGGTTAAACTGAAAGTATATCTTGCACCTGTTCTACATGGTGCACGCTACTCATCATATGGCCGTCATTTTACAAAGTTTGATAAGCTTCAGGAGGTATTATATCGCTCTTCTATTTTTCACTCCAGTTAATCTTCTCTTGATACTTTGCAAAACAAGGGCAGTTGCTCTGGGCTGCGTTGTTTTTCAGGCACCTGCTCGACACGTTGATAATTGGATGGACAACATTTTGTTTCAAAATTATCATTTTGCGTAACATTTTTTGTATTGCACATCTATGAACATTAATCTACCCGATACTAAAAATTCTCTACAAATAAATGAGTTTATGTTACTCTTGAAAGCATGCTTACCGTCCATCCATTGATCTTGGTCTAATTGTTTGGTAAGGCAACTTGTTGTTGCCAATCCGACTCCCATCCCATACCTTACTTGAGCTCTCTAACATCGGTGAAATGGCTCTAATGATATACTTAATTAAATTAAAATTTAAATACAAATCTTGAGGTTAAAATTTTGTCTATATGGCCACTTAAATTTTTAGTGCTTTCCAATGATTAATGATTGGTAGTTGTAGTTAACCATGATGGAGTTTTTGCAATTCTGGAGAGTTTCAACATTGAATCTAAATAATCCTTGATCAAACATGAAGGTAAATTTTGATTTACAAACTTAATCTTGTTCAGGAAACTACTTCTGAGTTCCTAAATATCAAGGATGCTTAAGGTATTAAAAAAAAAAGGAGGTTTGAGGTGTTACTATGTTGGAGTTTTCATTCCTAGAAGTTCATTATTGTTTAGCTTTTATGCTTATCTCTATTGCGATGATATTTTTATTGTGAGGAATCTGTCATCTACATTATTGAAAAGACAGCATTCTTTTATCATCTCGTTTACAAAACTGGTAGTGAATTAGCTTAAAAATGATTTGCTTCTGAATCATTAGAACATTTGAGTAGTTTTGTTTTGTGTTCATTTCTTTTGGCCTTGTTCAATGCTCATTGTTTTGACAAGCATTCTATGAAGTTGCTCAATGATACTTATTTTCTAGTGATCTACTTTAAAAAGTAGGTTCGCATGTTTTTATGTGATTTAGGAAGTTGTTTGGTTGCGGAATTCAAATGAGATTTTAGGACTTGATCTTTTTTTGTATGAGGGCATAAAATAGGTTTGGTAAATCCTCAAATCACTATTTCTGGTACTGAAACTGTTAGGATTGCTAAATAGCAAATGAAAGAAGCCTTTGATTTATTTGCTAAATAAGGGAAAATATGTGCCACGAATTGATGAGCTTAACAAAAAAGAGGAGTGACACAGATTCTTGTGCTTCATATGAAAAGGGAAGTGATACAAATTACTCCCTCCTACCTGCTATATAAAAAGTTCTAGACAATAGTTTCAAATTTTAAATTCTTTTTATTTAATAGTTTTTAATTATATTTTAGGCTATTTTGTATATTAATACCTATTAAGGGAATGAAAAAAACATTCCTTCTAGCCAGTTTTTTTTTATATATATATATATATATATTATGGAAAAACCAAATAGAAATTTGTATTTCTTCCCTCTTTGTATTGATCATACAAGGTATTATATAGGAGATTAAAAGGAGAAAAACTTGGAAACTATTTAACTAATTCCCTTAATTTAAGGGATTACAAATTTATTCTAATTCCCTTAATTTAAGGGATTTACCAATTAATTTAATCTCCTTAATTAAGGAAATTAGAATTAATTCTCACAACTTTATTTCCCTCTCATTCACATCTCGACAGTCCCCCTCAAGCTGAGGAATATGTCTTCCATTCCCAGCTTGGATACAAGATCATGGAAACTTGAACTGTTCAGCCTCTTTGTTAGAACATCGGCTAATTGGCTTTCTGATGGAACATAGAACATACACACTAACCCTTCCTCTAGTTTTTCTTTGATGAAATGTCTATCAATCTCAATATGCTTTGTCCTATCATGTTGTATAGGATTATAAGCTATATTAATGGCAGACTTGTTCTTACAGTAGAGCTTCATAGGACCCTCCCATGGATTTTTAAATCATCCAAAATGATTCTCAGCTACAATAATTCACATAATCCTTGAGCAATAGCCCTGAACTCTGATTCTGCAGATGACCTTGCCACTCTATTCTGCTTCTTGCTCCTCCATGTTACTAGGTTACCTCCAAGAAAAGTACAATATCCTATAGTTGATTTTCTATCCACTATGGAGCCAGCATAGTCAGCGTCGGTGTAGGCTTCTAGAGTAAGAGTGTCATTCTTTTTGAATAAGATTCCTTTCCCCGGATTGCCTTTCAAGTAATGCAGTACCCTGTAGGTGGCCTGAAGATGAGGTTCTCTAGGATCATGCATGAATTGAGTGATCATACTTACAGAATATGCTATGTCTGGTCGAGTGTGAGCAAGGTATATGAGTTTGCCAACCAATCTTTGGTACATTCTTTTATCCACAGCTGGTTCTTCTTTAGCTTCTCCCAACTTATGGTTTGGATCTATTGGCGTAGCGATTGACTTACACCCAGTCTTCCCGGTTTCTGTCAATAAATCAATCACGTACTTCTGCTGAGATATGAAGATCCCCTGTGTGGAATATGCCACCTCAAGACCAAGGAAGTACTTCGATTTCCCCAGTTCCTTGATTTCAAATTCTTTTACTAGTCTCAGTTTCAATTCATGCTTCTCTTTCTCATCATTTCCAGTCACTATGATGTCGTCCACATAGACTAAAAGAGCAACCACTCCTCCTGCAGCTGAATGTTTAATGAAAATAGTGTGGTCATCTTGTCTTTGATTGTACCCAGATTCCTTCATGAATTTTGTAAATCTGCCAAACCATGCTCTAGGAGATTGTTTTAACCCATAAATGGCTTTTTTCAGCTTGCACACCTTGTTACCTGTCTCCCGTTCAACTCCCGGAGGGATGTTCATATAGATTTCTTCATTTAGGTCACCATGAAGGAAAACATTTTTTACATCATATTGTAGCAGTTGCCAATTGAAGTGAGCAGCCAATGATAACAGGATTCTCACAATGTTCATTTTTGCAACTGGAGCAAAGGTTTCCTGATAATCCACCCCGTAAGTCTGAGTGTACCCTTTGGCTACTAACCTTGCTTTATATCTTACAAGGGATTCATCAGCCTTGTACTTCAATGTAAAATCCCACTTGCTAAAGCACTCATTTCCTCTTTCATAGCGTCTCTCCATTTCTTTTTCATTAATGTCTCAGACACATTGTTAGGAATGACAATGGTGTTCAAACTCACAATGAATCTTTTGTGGGCTGGTGATAGGCGCTTGAGAGATACATAGTGAGATAGTGGATAGAGTGGATTGGATTCTTGGACTTGTGTCAGTTCAGGAACAACTTTTCTCCTTGAATACACCTGAGAAAATATTGGAAAATCGTGAGTGACACGTTGGAGTAGGAGATGATAAGAGTTCAGGATCAGGTGACTCAGATGTGATTGGTTCAGAGGACTCGGGATCAGCTGGAACAGGAGGAGAGTTTGATTCAGGTTCAACAACACGGGCTGGCGCATGTGGAAGGTCAAGGGTTTTAAGTGGTTCAAAGGACTCACAAGTACTATCTTCCATCATAGAAATCTCCCTCTGAAGAGAGGACTTGGAAAAAAAAGGGTTTATTTTCTGTGAAAGTGACATCGACAGAGATGTAAAATTTTCTTGTAGAGGGGTTGTAACATTTATATCCCTTTTGAGTGGAGTAACCCAGGAACACACATTTGATGGCTCTGAGATCTAGCTTCCCTCTATGTTGTTTGTGGACATGAACAAAGACAGTACGCCCAAATACCCTGGGAGTGAGGCCATTTGAGGTTCTGAAGTGAGGGTAGAAGCTATTTAGGGCCTCTATGGGGCTATTATTTTCTAACAGACAGGAGGGAAGTCTATTGATCATGTGTGTGGTAGTAAGAACGGCTTCTCCCCAATCGGACTTAGGAACATTCCCTTGAAAGAGTAAAGCTCGGGTGGTGTTGAGTAAATGCCCATTCTTTTTTTCAGCTATCCCATTTTGTTGGGGTGTGTCCACACATGATGAGTCATGGATAATCCCCTGTGATTGAAAATAAGGTGAAAGAATTTGATTGAAGTAATCTCTAGCATTGTCTATTCTAAAGCTTTTTATTTTGACCCCAAATTGATTTTGAGCCATTGAATGGAAGTTAGGTATAACTGTGCTAACATCAGATTTTTATTTAAGAAGGAAGAGCCATGTAACCCGGGTGCAATCATCAATTAAGGATACAAACCAACGAGCCCCAGAAACATTAGGTATAGTCGAAGGACCCCATATGTCACTATGAATCAGATGAAAATGATGAGAACTTCTTTTATTACTAATAGGAAAAGATACACGGTTATGTTTTGCCAATTCACAAATGTCACAATGAAACTCAGAGATATTTAATCCTTGGAATAAATTTAGAAACATTATATTTAGAACCCTAAAAGAGGGATGACCAATGCGTAAGTGATACAACCAAATGACATCTTTGTTTGAGGAACTAAGGAAAGATGAGGACAAATTGCTCCTGATTTTCTGGGATGGTTCAAGGTGCCTTAGCAAGTCCAATTCTCCTCCCCGAGTCCTGTTCCTGAAAAACACAATAAGAAGGGAAAAAAACAACATAACATTTGAGATCATGAATCAATTTTTGAATGGACACAAGGCTTGTTGACAGTTTGGGTACATGGAGAACGTTTTTCAGGATAAGGCTAGGTGTGATATGTATATCACCAATCCCTGCGACGGTAGCTAAAGAGCCATTGGCTATGATAATTATTTTATTACTTGGACAGGGGGTATAAGAATGGAAGAGTTAAGATGTGGGGGTCATATGGTCAGTAGCACCGGAGTCAATGATCCAAGAGTTGGTATATAATTTGTTTAAGACATTCATGCAAACAGTTTTACCTGAAAGAGCTATCGAACATGCTCCAGAAGACTTCTCAAGTGATCCCAATAAGTTTCTCAATTTCTCAATTTCTTCACCACTGAATCCCTCTATTGTTGATTTTTCCTCCATATTGGGTTGCTCTGCCATATGCGCTCGAGGCCTTTGTTTCTCCCCACGGTTGCCCCATTCTCGGCTTGGAGGTTTACCATTTAACTTCCAACACTTCTCCCTTGTATGCCTCGGTTTCTTGCAATAAGTACACCAAAGATTGTCTTTGTTCTCCTTCCCTTGGTTATCGTTCTTTGACTTCTCCTGATTTGTGTTTGCTGCTAAGGCTGACCCATCCATAGTATGTGGTTCTAGCATGACACTCCTCCGACTTTCTTCTGCTCGAATTAATGATATTGTCTCTTCTAGAGACGGTGTATCCTCCTTGCCGAGGATTTGGATTCTAACATGATCAAATTCAGGATTCAATTCTGCCAAAAAATCATATATCCGATCCTTCTCAATGAACTTCTTCAAGGTGGCAGTATCATCAGGGCATTTCATCTCAATTACACGATAGTGATCCAGTTCCTGCCACAGATTCTGCAATAGAGTTGCATATTCTGTGACAGATTTGTCTTCTTGTTTGGTTGCTCCGGTTTTTTCCTTGATTTCATACACAAGGGCAGCATCACAGGCTTTCGAGTATGTGCGGTTGGTATAGTCCGAGTTTTCTTTTGCGGTGTTCAAGAACATCCAAGTGTCACTGATCGTTGGGTCCATAGAACCCCATAGCCAGGACATAATCATGGAATCCTCCTCTCCCATGCTGTAGAGGCTGGATCCCTTTTTTCTGGTCCGGTTCTAAGTAGGTGATTAATCCTTCCTTTGCCTTTTAGGTATGTGCGGACAATTTGGGACCATTTGAGATAGTTCTTCCCGTTGAACCTGTTGGATGCCCGAATATTCTGCAACTCTCCAATTTTCTGAACAGCATTGTATTCTCCAGAATTATTGGAGTAGTTGGAGATAATGGTTTCGGACATTGACATGGTGGAGAAGAAAAATTTGCAGCAATTAAGGCTAAAATAAACCTGCAGAGGTAAAAGAAACGCAACAATTAAGGCAGTGAAAAAAAAATCCAAACAACGACAAAATCACGAGATATGCGGCACAGGATTGCAACGACAAACAACGGAAAAAGATCGCAAGCTCTGCAGTGACCACACAGCGGCAAACAGCGCAAATTACTTCAGCGGCAAAGGACGATCGTGACAACGTGCTGCTCCTTTCGGACGGAGCGGAAAGGAGAAGTCGGAGGAGTCGGAGAAGCGTAGATCGCAGAGGAGGCGGAAGCAGCCCGTGCTCGGTGGGAAGAATGCTAATGGATCAAGGCTGTCGGAGAAGCGCGCGTGCGGAAGAAGCGCTCGAATTGGCCGAAGAAGTGCGCGGAAGCTTCCGCGTTTAGAAGAAGTGCGCGGAAGCGGCCGCTAATCGGAAGAAACGCAAAAGATCAGCGCGTCGCAGAGAACCGACACAGGCGATGTTTTCTAGGCTCTGATACCATATGGAAAAACCAAATAGAAATTTGTATTTCTTCCCTCTTTGAATTGATCATACAAGGTATTATATAGGAAATTAAAAGAAGAAAAACTAGGAAACTGTTTAACTAATTCCCTTAATTTAAGGGATTACAAACTAATTCCCTTAATTTAAGGGATTTGCCAATTAATTCTAATTTCTTAATTCTAATTTTCTTAATTAAGGAAATTAGAATTAATTCTCACAACTTTATCTCCATCTCAGTCACATCTCGACATATATATATATATATATATATATATATATATATATATATATAAGTATATATATATATATTATTTTGGCAGATTTTTTGAGTTTAGCCTACTTTGGGATTTATGAATTAGCTGGATTCACTAATGCGAGTTATAGAAATTTAGGTATTTATTTTTATATAGTTAGCTATGTAGGAATTCTAATTTTAATAATTAAGAACAAATGATTCTAATTGAACTATAATTATGCTATAGTTTAAGATCGTTACAAGTAATTAATTACTGGCTATATAAAAGAGAAAAAAAAATTACTGGCTATATATGGTTAGATTTGCTAATTTATATTTCATTACCTTTAATTATGCAAATCTAAGCATTTATTAGACGAATCAGCTCCTACTTAAGCTCTAATAAACATGAGTGAACATATTAAACATTATTTTTTGACTGTAGGTTGCTTAGTATTTGTATTATCTAATCTATATTTAATAAAAATAAATCAAATTTCTAATTTCACTAAGTAACCACTAATTAACATATTTATATTCTAATTTAGTTATAAATTATTGTCCTATCCTAATTAATTTCGAAATAACTTGCTTAACTGATCCAATCATTTTATAAATTTATTGAAAATTCTCAATCTTCTTGCATCCAAAGAATTTTGAATGATTTTGTCATATTAAATATATTTACATTCAAATAGCTTTTGGATTTTAAAATGATTTGGGGGATATTTGTTTTGATGTATTCGAATTTTTCAGGTAACAAATGTGAAGTAGTTTTCTGAGAAGTTTGGAATACTCACAATTGTCTATTTTACTTTATTATGTTTTTATTTTTTCAAGCAACATAGCCTTTATCTTTGATGGATCTGCTGACAGCAAAGTTTTGCACAAGCTCTGGTCACAGTGAAACACCACCCTTATCCCACCATCAAAATCTTCATAGTCAAGGATTTCCAATATACCCTCGTCTCTTCGATCATCTGTAGCCACTTCATCTTCAGAATCACACCGGTACTCCCCGAAGTCTATGGGAAGGAAGTCCACCACTTAGAGAGCCAAATCCCTGCAAATTCTCTTGCTTTTCTCTACCTTCCCTGTCAACATCATAACCATAAAACTTTCCGTATCTACCGACTTCAACTCCAGCTGGTCCACAACCCGATTTTATAGGAAGTTGTGAGTGGCCCCACTACCCACCAACACCACTACTGACAACTTTCCTATTTGTCCCCTCACCTTTATAGTAAATCTCACTACCGAGTTGAAGGACACCTCTGCTACTTCTTGGTATAAGTGCTCCTCTCACTTTATCGCTTTTTTCTCTGACTCATCACTATCATTCTTCTCTGCCTCACTAACTAAAAGGATCTGGAGCGTGCAAACCTTTCACCGATGGCCAAGGGAATACCTTTCATCACATCAAAAGTATAATTCTTTTGCCCACTTGTTCTGCACCTCTGCCACTACAAGGCGTTTGAAGTTTCCCTCACGACGGGCCTCAATATTTCTATCATTCGATGCCTCCTTTTGAAATGACACAGTCTGAGTCCTTAATGTCATGGTCATTGAGGTAATCTTGTAGAATGCTCTTGCTGTGCTGTTTTTGCTAGTCTTTTTCATGTGGTTCTTATTTTTATGCCATCTGGGCGAGTTCCATTGTCTCTCTCACTCCCCGCAGTCTCAATAGTTGGAGTGTTGGTCGTATGTTGGGCTTTTGGCCATTCTTAAAGTTCCTCTCTAATTTTTCTTCAGAAATCCCGTTCAGTTGTGCTATTCGTATATTCCGTGATAGTCCCTCCTTAGTAAAGGCATAGAATTGCTCATGTAGGTCTTATTTCTGAATGACTCAGGAATATTTCAACAAACAATCCTTAAATTCCTCCCATGAAGTAATCGGGTATCTAGCAACCCTTCATTGAAATCATGACAGGATTTTCCCCTCCAAAAATAACCTTGTCGATATGAGTTTTTCCTTCACATGCCTATTTATTGCAAAATATCGCTCCACTCATTACACCCAACCATGTGCGTCCTCCCCCTTGAAGATTGACATCTTTAACTTCATAACCCTAAGATCTTCAGCCCAACTTCCTCTCCATATATATATGGTAAAACTTCCGTATTCGATCGTAGTCATACCCCGTTCCAACTTCTCTCATTTCTTCTTCGTGCTCCTCCCAACCTCTTGCATAACCCCTCTTCCATGTTTCAGCCCAACTCTTTTCATTTGAAGTCTCTAATCCACCCCCATCAAAGTCCTAAGAGGAGTTCTTGATGGTGGATGCTCTTCTTTTCATGTTCCTCACGTTCGATCTCTTTCGCTTTTGATTTGACAAAAGATTCTCTGATCAATCCTTGGTTATGGTTTGCAAGTTGAGTCTTTAGTGGGGTCTTGGATTGTATCTCAATAGGCTTTTTTTTTCTTGTCCCCCAAGTTCTCTAAATCAATTGTCAATTGAGGAAAACATTACTATCCCGGGTTCAAGTTGCCCTACCTTTCCTTCCAATCACTCTTCCAAAACATCAATTTTTCTTGCTGTCATTTCTCCAAGGTCGTTTCCAAACGAGAACTTCTCTACGTTAAAATCCCGCACGTAACTTTCAAAGTATCTCAATTCATGACTGTATCGTGCGATTAGGTCATTGTACCATGCGACCCCGATTGCGAGGTTCTGTCACAAGGGCTTGTACATTGCAATCCCATCAATGCTCCCTAGGATCGTGACTGTATTGCAGGATTCAATCATGAAGGAGTTCTGTTATGAAGGCCTATACACCGCGATACCTTGCGGTCTTCCTAGCTAGCTCTAATCACGATTGTATCAAAAGTAATACACGATCCTGTTTTCGTGATGTTGGGAAGTTGCACACGATAATGTATATGACTTTCCAGCTAGCTCTTATCGCAACTAAATCTCAAGTTACGTGATCCTGTTGGCTGCTTTCGAGTATGCAACATTCTTGTCGGTTTTTAGCTAGCAATCACATCGTATTGTATCGCAGAGGAGGCACCATGATTTCTTCTTTAGCTTACCTAGGTTGGTTCGATCCAGTCGTCACCGGGACTGTGTAACGAGGTCAGGTCTCGAAGGACACCAATCTCCTTGGTGGCTTCCCATAGCTAGCTCTGATCGCACTTCACCGCGAGTTTGGTTTGGAAACGACACTCTTGTGCGTCTTGATTTCACATTTGCTTCCCATCTAGCTTGAATCACGAGTATTGCGAGGTTTAAAGCAACGGCCGGACGTTTTCAACATGATCATGAGCTTTGCAGTGGCTAAATGCTCTGATACCATTTGAGATGAACCGAATCAATTTTTCCACATTAATTAGGATAAATAAATATTTTATCAACACCACACAACTTACACGAATATATAAAAGATGAGCACTTGCATTTCGAGAGGTATGTATTTTCTCTCAAATCTTACAATTAGAGACGTAGGAAATCTCTCTCAAACCCTAACCCTAAGATTCATAATCACAATCTCATGCATAACCCTAACCTTAAATATATTAGTCCTATTTATACGAAGCAATAATAAATAACAAAAGAGTAAATTGCCTTTTGGCGCACAAAAGATAAAATTACCCTTAAGCACTGGCGTAACAAATTGTTAACTCTAGAATTTTGTTTTCACAACGTAATCGCGAGAATCTCTGCTTGTTGAGACCTTATTTGCCCATCCTATTGTTGCCACCAACTTTGTTTCCTTATTTGCCATTCAGACTAATTTCTATCATGCCATGGTTTCTCCTTTTGATGCCCTCAGCGTCGCGTCCAAAAAAATTAATATAAAGTTAACATTTATTCATGACATTGACCTCCTATTTATCAGAATGGGACCAGTATCTACAAATTATATATCCATCCCCTCATTAGCTTTTTAGAGCGACTTTTTGGTAATTACAAAAATATCCACATATAATAAAATCAGAGATCTAATTTGGTCGATAGGAAGCTCTTCGACAACCTGGCATTTCAGTAGCCATCCATGCGAATTCAACCCGATTTTCTTGGAGGCTTTGAACCAGCAGCTCTCTGTGTCCTGTAACAGAAGCTTTACTTATGAGAAAACATATACTGGCTCTCCTTCAATAGCCAGAACTTCTTCTTTAACAATTCATCAATCAGACTTCGCGGATATCTACATTCCTCCGTGTCGTGCTCTTTGTCCCAGTGATACTTGCAATATTTTCTGTTATCTCGGAGGAAAGCTTTGGTCCTCTTCGGTGATGCCTTCTTGAAAATTTCCTTGTACTGAATATCATCCTCTAGTTCGATCATGGTGCTTATGATGATAGGACGATCCATGGTTCTGTGTCTTGATTTTTCGTCTCTGATCCTCATGATGATGGGTGGGGTTGCTACCATGGTGGCTCTTGTAACGTGGGCAAACTGTCGGTCGTGTACTTTGTCCGGGTTGCTTTGTGTTATCTTGTGGAGGTTGTTTCTGGTGTCTCTGTTCAGCAGGTTCCGAGGCGTTCTCATAGGAGACGATATACTTGTTGGCAATCTCTAACAGCTCGACAAAGCTCTGTCTCTGCGAGTTCATGGTCGAAACAAAATTTTTCTGACCTCACTCCGTGTTAGTGCAGCTCAAACCATGTCAGGTTTTAGATCCTTTACATCCAACGTTTTGCTCTGGAAGTGTGCGATAAACGACCTCAAGATCTCGTTGGCTCCCTGCTTCTGTTGCCATAGGGATCAGTTGTTCTTCTTTGGCCTCAGGTCACTGATAAAACTTATGGGCTGCAGAAATTTTTAACAGGCATATGGACGATTCAAATGACGCGAAGTGGTCGTTGGGATCCAACCGTCCTTTATATATGATTCTAAGACGAGTATCTTGAACTTATTTGAGGATTCAACTCCCGAGACCTGTAGAGAGAACATTCTCTGGTTGTCTTTGTCCTCGGTCCATGCTGGTCGGTTCCTCTTCCTTAGAAGGGCGGATTCCACGCTGTCTTGGTACAACCCGTCATCAGGCTTCTTCTGTAGGTGGATCACTCTTCCTCCATTGTTTGCTGGTGGTTTTCCTTGTGGGGGGGTGAGGTGCTCCTTGCTAGGTTGGTTCTCCTCTTGGGACTGGGACTGCTCTTAAGACAACCACAGTTCTGAGCACATTTGCAAATTGTCCTGACATCTAGTTGGTGATCCGAGTTCTTAAATCTTGCTGGCTTTGTTGGATGAATTTTTTCATGAACTCCCTACTGCATGCTGCTTCCACCACGTTCCTCTAATTAGATTCTCTCGTTTATTGTTGTTGGGCTCCTTTTCTTGTTGGCGATGTGTTTTCACGCTCATCGTGCATTAAAGGAGGTTGAATCTGAGACTGTGGGAAACACTCCCAATGTATAGAATGTTATATATATATGGAGAGAGAGAGAGAGAGAGAGAGAGAGAGAGAGAGAAGAGCAAGAAATGCGTAACATTTATTCAAGACATTAATCCCCTATTTGTAGGAATGGGTTCAGATTCTTCAAAATTACATTTTAGTCTTTTAGAGAGACTTTTTGGTATTTGCAAAAATATTCACATATAATAAGATCGTAGGATTGATTCGATAGGAAGCTCGTCGGTCGTTCGTTGTGCCTTGAGTCTGCCAATAGTCAGTTCAAACGAGGATGTTTCTTATCGATTGTTTTGAGGGCTGATCATCACCCTACGAGAAGTTCCTTGGCACGTTTCTCCGATTGGTAGAATCAGATGCCTCCTTCGCCAGTATCCAATCCNATGGATTAGCTGGATTCACTAATGCGAGTTATAGAAATTTAGGTATTTATTATTATATAGTTAGCTATATAGGAATTCTAATTTTAATAATTAAGAACAAATGATCCTAATTGAGCTATAATTATGCTATAGTTTAAGATCGTTACAAGTAATTAACTACTGGCTATATAAAAGAGAAAAAAAAATTACTGGCTATATGTGGTTAGATTTGCTAATTTATATTTCATTACCTTTAATTATGCAAATCTAAACCTTTATTAGCCGAATCAGCTCCTACTTAAGCTCTAATAAACATGAGTGAACAAATTAAACATTATTTTTTGACTGTAGGTTGCTTAGTATTTGTATTATCTAATCTATATTTAATAAAAATATATCAGATTTCTAATTTCACTAAATAAGCACTAGTTAACATATTTATATTCTAGTTTAATGATAAATTATTGTCCTATCCTACTTAATTTGGAATAACTTGCTTAACTGATCCAATCATTTTATAAATTTATTGAAAATTTTCAATCTTCTTGCATCCAAAGAATTTTGAATGATTTTTTCATATTAAATTTATTTACATTCAAATAGCTTTTGAATTTTGAAATGATTTAGGGGCTATTTGTTTTGATGTATTTGAATTTTTCAGGTGTTTGGTCGGAAGTATAACAAATGTGAAGTAGTTTTCTGAGAAGTTTGGAATACTCACAATTGTCCATTTTACTTTATTATGTTTTTATTTGTTCAACCTTTGCAACATAGGCTTTATCTTTTGATGGATCTGCTGACACCAAAGTTTTGCACAAGCTCTGGTCACAGTGAAACACCACCCATATCCCACCACCAAAATCTTCATAGTCAAGGATTTCCAATCTACTCTCGTCTCTTCGATCATCTGTAGCCACTTCATCCTCAGAATCACACCAGTACTTCCCAAAGTCTAAGGGAAGGAAGTCCTCCACCACTTAGAGCCAAATCCCTGCAAATTCTCTTGCTTTTCTCCGCCTTCCCTGTCCACATCATAACCATAAAACTTTCCGTATCTACCAACTTCAACTCCAGCTGGTCCACAACCCGATTTTACAGGAAGTTGTGAGTGGCCCCACTACCCACCAACACCACTACCGACAACTTTCCAATTTGTCCCCTCACCTTTATAGTAAATCTCACTACTGAGTTGAAGTTATTCTAATAAGTGCTTCTCTCCCTTTATCGCTTTTTTCTCTGCTCATCATTATCATTCTCCTCTGCCTCACTAACTAAAAGGATCTAGAGCGTGCAAACCTTGCACCGATGGCCAAGGAAATACCTTTCATCACATCAAAAGTATAATTCTTTTGCCCACTTGTTCTGCACCTCTGCCACTACAAGGCGTTTGAAGTTGCCCTCACGACGGGCCCCTATATTCCTATCATTCGACGCCTCCTTTTGAAATGACACAAGCTGAGTCCTTAATGTCATGGTCATTGAGGTAATCTTGTAGAATCCTCTTGCTGTGCTGTTTTTGCTAGTCTTCTTCATGTGATTCTTATTTTTACACCACTGGGCGAGTTCCATTGTCTCTCTCACTCCCCGCAGTTTCAATAGTTGAAGTGTTGCTCGTATGTTGGGCTTTAGGCCATTCTTAAAGTTGCTTTCTAATTTTGCTTCAGAAATCCGGTTCAGTTGTGCTATCCCTATATTCCGTGATAGTCCCCTCCTTAGTCAAGACATAGAATTGCTCATGTAGGTCTCATTTCTGAATGAATTAGGAATGTTCCAACACGCAATCCTTAAATTCCTCCCATGAACTAATCGGGTATCTAGCAACCCTTCATTGAAATCATGATAGGATTTTCCCCACCAAACATAACCTTGTCGATATGAGTTTCTCTTTCGCATTTAGCCTATTTATCGCAAAATATCTCTCCGCTCATTACACCCAACCATGTGCGTCCTCCCCCTTGAAGATTGACATCTTTAACTTCATAACCCTAACATCTTCAGCCCAACTTCCTCTTCATATATATATGGTAAAACTCCCGTATTCGATCGTAGTCATATCCCGTTCCAACTTCTCTCATTTCTTCTTTGTGCTCCTCCCAACCTCTTGCATAACCCCTCTTTCATGTTTCAGCCTAACCCTTTTCATTTGAAGTCTCTAATCCACCCCATCAAAGTCTTAAGAGGAGTTCTTGATGGTGGATGCTTTTCTTTTCATGTTCCTCACGTTCGATCTCTTTCGCTTTTGATTTGACAAAAGATTCTCTGGTTAATTCTTGGTTATGGTTTGCAAGTTGAGTCTTTAGTGGGGTTATGGATTGTATCTCAATAGATTTTTTTTCTTGTCCCCGAAGTTCTCTAAATCAATTGTCAATTGAGGAAAACATTTCTATCCCGGATTCAAGTTGCCTTACCTCTCCTTCCAATCACTCTTCCAAAACATCAATTTTTCTTGCTGTCATTTCTCCAAGGTCGTTCCCAAACGAAAATTTCTCTACGTTGAAATCCCGCATGTAACTTCCGAAGTATCTCAATTCACGACTGTATCGTGCGATTAGGTCACTATACCCTGCGATCTCGATTGCGAGGTTTTGTCACAAGGGCTTGTACATTGCAATCCCATCGATGCTCTCCAGGATCGTGACTGTGTCGCAGGATTCAATCATAAAGGAGTTTGGTTATGAAGGCCTATAGACCGCGATACCTTGCGGTCTTCCTAGCTAGCTCTAATCGCGATTGTATCAGAAGTAATACACGATCCTGTTGTCGTTATGTTGGGAAGTTGCACACGATATTGTATATGACTTTCCAGCTAGCTCTTATCGCAACTAAATCTCAAGTTACGTGATCCTGTTGGCTGCTTTCGAGTATGCCACATTCTTGTCGGTTTTTAGCTAGCAATCACATCGTATTGTATCGCAGAGGATGCACCATGATTTTTTCTTTAGCTTCCCCAGGTTGGTTCGATCCAGTCATCGCCGGGACTGTATAACAAAGTCAGGTCTCGAAGGACACCAATCTCCTTGGTGGCTTCCCATAGCTAGCTCTGATTGCACTGCACCGCGAGTTTGGTTTGGAAATGACACTCTTGTGCGCCTTGATTTCGCATTTGCTTCCCATCAAGCTTGAATCACGAGTATTGCAAGGTTTAAAGCAACTGTAGGACGTTTTCAACATGATCATGAGCTTTGCGGTGGCCAAATGCTCTGATACCATTTGAGATGAACCAAATCGATTTTTCCACATTAATTAGGATAAATAAATATTTTATCAACACCACACAACTTACACGAATATATAAAAGATAAATACTTACAATTCGAGAGGTAGGCATTTTCTCTCAAATCTTACAATTAGAAACGTAGGAAATCTCTCTCAAACCCTAACCCTAAGATTCACAATCACAATTTAATGCATAACCATAACCTTAAATATATTAGCCCTATTTATACGAAGCAATAATAAATAACAAAAGAGTAAATTGCCTTTTGACGCACAAAAGATAAAATTACCCTTAAGCATTGGCGTAACAAATTGTTAACTCTAGAATTTTGTTTTCATAACGTCATCGCAAGAATCTCTGCTTGTTGAGACCTTATTTGCCCATTCTATTGTTGTCACCAACTTTGTTTCCGTACCAATTTCTATCATGCCATGGTTTCTCCTTTTGATGCCCTCAGCGTCGCGTCCAAAAAAATTAATATAAAGTTATGTTATATATATATTTATTTTTTTCTATATAACATAACATTTGTTCATGACATTGACCTACTATTTATCAGAATGGGACCAATATCTACAAATTTTATATCCATCCCCTCATTAGCCTTTTAGAGCGACTTTTTGGTAAGTACAAAAATATCCACATATAATAAAATCAGAGGACTAATTTGGTCGATAGGAAGCTCTTCGACAGCCTGGCATTTCAGTAGCCGTTCATGCAAAAACAACCCGATTCTCTTGGAGGCTTTGAACCAGCAGCTCCCTGTGTCCTGCAACAGAAGCTTTACTTATGAGAAAAGATCTACTGGCTCTCATTCAATAGCCAGAACTTCTTCTTGAACAATTCATCAATCAGACTTCGCGGATATCTACATTCTTCCGTGTCGTGCTCGTGGTCCCAGTGATACTTGCAATATTTTCTGTTATCTCGGAGGAAAGCTTTGGTCCTCATCGGTGATGCCTTCTTGAAAATTTCCTTGTACTGAATGACATCCTCTAGTTCGATCATGGTGCTCATGATAGGACGATCAATGGTTCTGGGTTTTGATTTGTCGTCTCTGATCCTCATGATGATGGGTGGGGTTGCTACCATGGTGGCTCTTGTAGTGTGGGCAAACGGTCGGTCATGTACTTTGTCTGGGTTGCTTTGTGTTATCTTGTGGAGGTTGTTTCTAGCGTCTCTGTTCAGCAGGTTCTCAGGCGTTCTCAAAGGAGACGATAAACTTGTTGGCAATCTCTAATAGCTCGGCGAAGCTCTGTGTCTTTGCGAGTTCATGGTCGAAACAAAATCTTTCTGACCTCACTCCGTGTTAGTGCAGCTCGGGCCATGTCGGGTTTCAGATCCTTTACATCCAACATTTCACTCTGGAAGCATGAGATAAACAACATCAAGATCTCATCGGCTCCCTGCTTCTGTTGCCATAGGGATCAGTTGTTCTTCTTTGGCCTCAGGTCACTGATAAAACTTATGGGCTGCAGGAATTTTTAACAGACATATGGACGATTCAAATGACGCGAAGTGGTCGTTGGGATCCTACCGTCCTTTATATATGATTCTAAGACGGGTTTCTTGAACTTATATGGGGATTCAACTCCCAAGACCTGTAGAGAGAAAGCATTCTCTGGTTGCCTTCGTCCTCGGTCCATGCTCGTCGGTTCCTCTTCCCCACAAGGGCGGATTCGACGTTGTCTTGGTACAACCCGTCGTCAGGCTTCTCCTGTGGCTGGATTACTCTTCCTCGATTGTTTGCTGGTGGTTCTCCTTGTGGGGGGTTAGGTGCTCCTTGCTGGGTTGGTTCTCTTGGGACTGGGACTGCTCTTAAGACAACCATAGTTCTGAGCACATTTGCAAATTGTCCTAACATCTAGTTGGTGATCTGGGTTCTTAAATCTTGCAGGCTTTGTTGGATGAATTTTTTCATGAACTCCCTAGTGCATGCTGCTTCTACCACGGTCCTCTAATTGGATTCTTTCGTTTGTTGTTGTTGGCCTCCTTTTCTTGTTGACGATGTGTTTTTACGCTCATCGTGCATTAAAGGAGGTTGAATATGAGACTGTGGGAAACACTCCCAATGTATAGAATGTTATATATATATATATATAT
>JXCR01148242.1:240146-302385 GCA_002079205.1 Phalaenopsis hybrid cultivar
AGAGAGAGAGAGAGAGAGAGAGAGAGAGTAGTAGAGAAGAGCAAGAAACGCGTAACATTTATTCATGACATTAATCCCCTATTTATAGGAATAAGGTCAGATTCTACAAAATTACATTTTAGTCTTTTAAAGAGACTTTTTGGTATTTGCAAAAATATTCACATATAATAAGATCGTAGGATTGATGCGGTCGATAGGAAGCTTGTCGGTCGTTCGTTGTGCCTTGAGTCCTACGCTTGCTGTCACTAGACCCTCTGTGGCTTGTGTCTCAACCAGTTCTGGATGAGATTTAGATTGACACTATTCACAACTGGTATTGACAAAATGTTGAAGTAGAACCACATCCTTCTTATTGCTCTCATTGCAGTATGTTTGGCCACAATTCTACTATTTGCTGTCGTTTGCATCCTCAGCTAAGGCCGAATATTGCTAAAGATAAGCCATCTAACACCCTTGCTGAGAAGGTGCAATCCGAACCTCTTTCCAACATCGCAGTTCCAGATGAAGAACACCACTTACATGCCAAGACTCACGAGAGTGCTCTTTCGACCCGAATGAAGATAAGCTAGTACAACAAGGAATTGCCTCTAATGTTCAACAACCTACACATATCCTGTACACTTCAGACCATTCTGCTGATCAGGTGAGCCAATCTTCGGATGAGGAATGACATGTCTACACGAGACGAAAGAAGAAGAACGAAGGACGACTCGAGCTAGGGAATCTATTGGGCAATACATTGGTCACTACTGACAATGACACTCATCTGACCAATTTATTGGCTGGCTCCTTTCCTAGAACTAGAGGCAAAGGAAAAGCAAAATTGGGTTGCACTCCAGCCATCTGATACTCCTATTTTGGCACTTGTTAGTTTTTTATATTAAGATCCCTATGTATGTATACATATGGATTTATGTGTGTGTGTGTGTATCAAAACTATTGATTCACTTTACAACCAACTAAACAACTATGTGATTATTTATTTTGCAATCAACCGAGCAACTATGTATTTCAAAAACATGGTTTAAATTTTCACTGCTTTTGGGTTTTTCATGTAGATAATTACAACCAAATAGCCGCTTACAATTGTTGGATTTACAATATTTGTTCAAGTTGTATTTACAAGGCATACGATAGCGGGATTTACTTGAATGCTATCTGCATTGAATTTTAAACATTGTGGATGACACTATGCTCAAGTAGAGGCAATATATATGTTCTTTTTCAATTTAATTTCAGCAATTGCCTAAATGACATGAAGTACTTGTGATCCACAAGGCATATCTACAGTTTCATGATAAGTTATTTGTGTAAAAGTTTGAAGGGTTGCTGTTGCAATAGTGTGGTTATTGAGACCTGAATTTTTTTCCTTAAAATGAATGCTGTGATCTGATCGTATCCATGTTATCTAATTTTTGCGTGGCTTTTATTTGTACACAGATTGTTGATAAGCTCCAGTGGTATGTACAAGAGGGTGACATGGTAAAATCTTTATTTATTGATGTTGATTCAGCTCAAAATATATGTAAATGTGTATCTTTCCTTAGTTTTGAATTTGAGCAAGCTTTTATTATTATTGTTATTATTGTTTTATTTTATTTTTGAATTCTGAGCAAGTCTGATTGTTAGGAACCACAAAGTTTATTTTGATTTGTTTATGACTGTCAGAGTGACTTAATCTTTTTTGCCTCATTTTGTTCTGTATTTTTCCAAGGCAATTTTGCTTTGGTTGACTCTACTTTGTAGTGAGCTGATTGAGGAAGGATTTTGCTTACTTCATCAAGAAATTTAACTTGTATGCTAATTTAAATAGGTAAAATAAATAACTTAAGCCCTCTATTGCAATTTTATCTACTTAGCAAGTTTTGATTTTTAAAATGAAATGTTGCTGAAACAAAATTATTGAGTAATGGTCATATATTTTGACGGTGTTGCATGTAAATCAAATCAACCTAGGTTGATATAGAAATGTAAACTTAAAGGGAGAGATCTATCATGTGATGACTATAAGAAAAATTGCATAATCAATTTAGAAGTGAAAAATAATAACATCCTGGTGTGTTTATTTATTCGCCAGATTTACTTGTCTTCTAGCTACACGAGTTGTTTTTAGACTATTTTACTGCAATTAACCTTATTAAAGGTCTCAGGCAAGAGTTTATGAATGAACTAGGCTACAATTAAGCAAAATATTATTGTGTTTTATTTAGATATTTTAATATTGAAGCATATTTTGAACATTCTATTAGGGTTATCAAACTTGTAATTCACAATTTGATGTCATCTTTTCTGAATACACCACTAAAGAACTATGTATGGTTGAATTTGATCTCATTGAAAAAATTGTTCTTCATGAATATTCATTTGAAAATGTTTTTGATGGGGAAATATTTTGTTGTTATATTATGAGTCTATGTCTAATAAATTTACATTTACAACAGACCATATTTTTAAACATGGACCTATATTTATACAAGAGTCAGTTTGAGACAATTGACCAATGATACATTACTCCAACCCCAAACCTATGATAAAATTGAGTTTATTCTTGTTCACAAAATTGAGTTATTAATATCTACTATAGTTTGCGGATTGATCAAGGAATTTGATAACTCAATTCATAAAGAATTGTTTATTGATGTTATTCTTTTGAGGCATGGTTATACTAATATCGATTTTATCTTTGATTTTTGGTTTGGTGGCATACAAACTCCTTGAACATACCTCATAATTAGAACTAAGTAGCTTCAATATTTCAGAGAATTTGTTAATAGTAAATGTTTATGAAACTTGAAATATAGAATTTCATGATGCAACCTGTGAAGGAACATAATTTATAACAACTGAATTTTAAATCATTTGGGGTAGTTTTTTCATAAAGAGATTGTTCATCAATATAAGAATATCATATTTTATCTTTTTTTTTTGACGTGCAATACAACATCTTTGTTGCATTAGGAGATTTAATTCCTAAATCGTCCCCAACCAATATCATGGATATAAGAAATGCCTTTCATATGTATTTTGCCATCTCTTGCTTTGACTGTTTGGTTCATGTCATTGAAAACAACAAGGGAGCTGCTTTTTCACTAGTCTGGCTACTAAATCCTTGAAAACCCTTCATTTCTGAAAGGAGTAAAACAAGTTCAAGGACTGTCATTTCCTGAGACATTAATATGTAAAGATTAATCTATTATGAAGTTTTTTTGTACATTAATGGACATTATTGTGCTTTATGACGTATGCTTAAGTAAAATATTTATTGAACTATTAATTCTGTTGACAATCATGTAGCACAAGAATACTTCTGTATTGCTTGTATAGAACACTTGTTTTGTCTTTTTCTAATGGGCTGTTTCGTCGTTTGAATTTGTTTTCTTGACAGAAGCTTTCCTGCCAAGAGAACAACAAATTAGAATGTAAATAAGAAAAATTTGGTGTGAGATTTGTCAATAATAAACTTAGTTCATGTACATAAACTCTTTTCTGGTCAGAGAATGTAAATAATAGACTGTATATTTATGTTATAAATATCTGATTGAATGCCTCAAAAATTCAAAATATAATTTACCTGATTACCTGATTATGTTATTAATTTATTGTTTTATTTTAAATTATTTTGAATTTCAGATTAATTGTTATTCATAAAATATCTTAAAGTAGGAAATGAGATCGAATTAGATAATAATAAATATGAAAATTATTTTGAAGATGATGAAACCATAGATGAGGCTACTATGAATCTTCAACTCTATAAAAGTTTAAGTGTCTGCTTACCTAGAATCATATTTCAAACTTCTAATCTTATATCAAAATTTAATATTAAGATTTATGATTTGTCTTTATGATAATAAATTAAATCAACATATTAAGGGTTATAACATAGGTATGATTTTTTTTTTAATTGTATGAGTTTATTTTTTTCCTGAAGCTTATGCCTCGATCCGTCTCGAGGAGGCTTACGTCTTGCCTCCCAATTTTGCCTTTTTAAACTTGATTTTATAAAAATCTCTCTTTTTTGGCTTTAGCAGGATGTTATTATGAACTCAAAGCAGCGCTGTTAAAATGTTTTTTTTTTCTTCAACCGGAATATTGTTTAGTCTTGGTTGTCAAAGTTAGTGACTGTTAGAGTTTCTTCTTTTTCCCAAGCAGTACAACATTCTTATCGATGTAGTAATGCACATGTCCTCTTCTATTTCTTGTTAAGCATGTCAATCATATAAAAGGATTCACTAATTTTGTATAATTTACTAGGAGATATAGTTGATGTTCTTAGAGAATTCATGAAATTTATCAAGGCTTATGGAGTAATTCCATTAATGACGAGCTATTGTTCAGTCGTTGTTTGATGATCAGCAATAACTTCTTTTTTTTCGTTAACATGGAACTGTTTGGTTGGTTTTTTGCTACTCGAAAGTTTGTTTTTTGTGATATCATGGCTGGTTTGATACCAATGTACTTTTTTTTTCCTGCTTTATTCCTATTCAGCATTTCATGGTTATACCATAGAATAAGTTAGATTTTCTTGTTTGTTTCAGAACATAAAGCTTATTATGTGTGATCCACATGCTCCAAATTATTATGGCATTATCTTTTATCCCATAGAATGATTTTCTGGCAATGATTTTCCAATGAATATGTATTTGTTGTTTTTAAAGGTTACTTAAAATTCATGAGCCTAGTACTTCTGTAAAGTAGACCGAACTTCTGCTTATATGGGCTTACTGGCTTGGACACCATATTAAATTCACATTTAAAGTATTCTCATGGCCGTGCAGTCCTTTTATAAATGTTGGAAGAACACTTCGGCAAATTAAAACTTAAAATAACGAATTGGCCCCTGCTGTAGGAATCACATATATACTTTTTTACCTGCAAAGCTTTTGATATACGGGACTTGGTATCAAAGTTTTGTAGCTGGAACTTTCTTCAACTAAATAGCCAAAATATTGTCTCTGAATGTTATTTTTATCTTCACCATGACACACAGCAATATATGTCGACTCTTTGATTACTAAATTCATCATTAATTCAATTCTTAAACTGCTTGGAGTAGTGAAGAATTCTGCGTGATCATATTCCACTGGTTAATTTAAGTATTCTATTGAATATTCTAAGAAAATGGTTTTAGTTTTGGGGTTTTGGTTTCCACTTTCAATGTATTGATTTATTGAAAGAATTTTAAATGTGTTTGGCAGATAGTCGATTTCTGTTGCGGTGCAAATGAATTCAGTATTCTGATGAAAGAAAAGCTGGATTCAACTTCAAAGAAATGCTCATTTAAGAACTATGACATTCTTCAAGCCAAGGTAATGTTTACACAAATTTTTTGAGATACTATGTAGCTTCGTCAATATGTTCAGTCCAGTTAGTGAAATCGGAATTGCATGCTTCTATTTTCTTATTTCTGCAGCTTTTTTCTTAAAAAAATTTTTAAAGAAGGAAGTGTTTTCCGTTGAAGTGTGTGTTTGGATCTGTGAAGAAATTGTGATCCGCTGAAGTATTTGTTAGATCTGTGCTTTATTATGTGCATCTATTCATTTTCTTTGTGAACTTATTGATTTATTTGGTTGTCGTGTTTCTTCTCACTAAGAATTGCCTGACCGAATTACAGGTTATTATTCAAGTTATCCTCATAATCTTTTACAGTTTTTCATCTCATATTTTGCTAGTCTGTGCTTTTGTAAATCATATTTTTATTCATGAAGAATCAAGGGTATTCATGTATTCTTTAATCATTAAGCAAATATTTTTTAGTAAAAATTGTAATCTTCACATTCTTATTGTGCATCTATTCATTGCTTTGTGATTTGATGACACAGTCTACTGCTGTGCTTCTTGTGATTCATGGCCAGAGGCCAAGTTCTTATTGAAGTTATTTTCATAGCTTGTTAACGTCTTTTTCGTCTGATTTTCTGTTACATCTCAGTTTTTTGTTCATGAAATATCAAGTACAAACTTGTAATTTGGTTTTATTTGGGTGATCTTTTTCAGGTAGAAATCATGGTCTTCAAATGTATATATGATTTGGATCTCTTTTTAATTTTTTTTTTAAATTTAGGTCTATCATTTACTTTGTGATTTGGTTGATATACTTGATTCGTTGTGGTATTTGTGACTCAAGTGCTTATAAAAGTTGGGCAATCAGGGTAGATTCTTTCTTTGAATTTGCTAATATACGTGATTTGTTGTGGTCTCATCACTCAAATGAAAAAGGAAATAAAATAAAATAAAAGAAATCAATGCGAAAAGATAAGTCTTATTTTATTGTTGCATACTTGGCTTCTGATATTTTTTATGTTTTTTTGTTAACCTAAAAAATATCACTCGCTATAAAATTATTCAGGTACAATTTTTATTTGCTTATTTAAAATCACTATGAAGATTTCTTATTTTAGTTAAATAATTAGGGCAAAATCAATCAACAACAATGTAAGAAAAAAGATGACAACGTTATGTGTGTCACACTAATTTGATTCTAACCTGTTATTGTTATGATTATTGTCAACAATAAGAGGCTAGAATGAATAGAAAAAGGTATAGAAATTTTCTTTTAGAGGAACATTAATGATCTATAATCAAAATACATGTGCCTTATTGTATTTTTTGTATTGTAGATAGTCTTCTCTCTGGTTTTTCTTTCTTCTTACTGTGGACGGCAAGTTTCATCTCGATTCTTTCCTTTTGGACAGCAAGTATTTAGCTGAAATTTGCTTTGAATCACTGTAATTTATGCTGTTATTTGCTTATGAGTTACTGCAATTTTTTTTGCAAGTGGTTTGGCATACTGGTTTGTTTGGCCAGTTGTCAAGGGCGCGGAAGAGGAGAAAGGAGAGAGGATTTGAGAGAAATTTTATCTAATTCATTTGAGAATAGGCAAGTGACTGAAAGAATCTAGTTTCCAGGCATATTTTATTTTCTTAAAACTAACTCCTCAGTTTAAGGGGAACCTTATCCCTGCTAAACTGACCACAAACAAGCAAACTCAAATTTAAATTTTAACTTATCCAAATTAATTCCAAAATAAGTTTCAATCTTGGGTTGGCCAGCCAATCTGGTCTTCTGGATAAACTTTCTATGATTGACAGACCATGCCAGTCTTACTGTCTTTTTTTGACCCCCATATTTACCGTCTGACATTTTGATTTACAAGTTGTCTTCACCGTTGACTTCTGCTAATTTGATTTTTAATTTCAACAGTAAAATTGGAGAATTTGCATTATTAGCATTCTTTGTCAAATGCTTGTACTTACAAAACTTCAAGGGCCTCAATTTCTTTGATCTCTTCATGGTATGATGCCTAAATAATGATCATGAATGGTTTCAGAAGGGAATTTTACAAGATGCATTGGTTTTACGAGAAGGGAAAAATTCTGGAGTATTGCTTATATTTTCTCATTTCTTGCTGTTTTTGGAGAAATAGGAATTTTTTTTAATGTTTTTTTTGGTTTATCCACTCCTTTGTTCTTTCATTCTTTTGCCACTGCCATCATAATAGCCTGAGTGAGGTCTGTGATTGAGGATAGATTTGCAATTTGTGAACAAATGTTAAGTTTCTCTCTCTAAGTGCTTGTTTTGCATGTGAACTATTGCTTGTCGTCTTGCGTATACAATCATTAGTGTTGCATCATACTATGTCTCCTTATGACCAAAGCCTTTCATATGATAATTCCTCTCCCATTTTTTTTATTTTCTATATACATTTGTTATAAGAAGCGGTTCACTAATACCTTGATATCCTTATTTGTTTGAATGATTCATGAAGGATTGTTGCCCTGGTTCTAATTTATTCAATGTTTAACCTTTTATCATTATGCTATGAGTCTATAATAAGTGGCTATCGTGGATAGGCAAAGTTTTTGAAAATTCTTATAAAGGATTCCTAATGATTTATTAATCAAAATAGAGGCCCCTGAATGTTTTCTCATTTTTTTTATTGGAACGTTTTGGATGGCAAGTTTCTTTCCTGTTTTGGGATCCTTTCCTACTGAACAGCAAGTAGTTTGTGTGTCACTTCTGGAAGAAATGTGCTAAGAATCATTTTGCGTGGCGAATCTCTAGTTTACTTAACTCCTAAACATAGTTTAGTGTGATCACAAATAGAAGTTGGTTTCCAAAAATCGTACTTGAAAGCGAAAATAAAAGATAACGTGTTCGGAAAAGACAGAAAACAACGGCTGATAATTCTTACTGTTATTCTAAGTATGTGAGCGTAACACCCTTGTGATTTAGTTGATGTGGTAGTTCGTGATTTTCCTAAACTTTTTCCTATGTGATAGTTGTTAACAGGGATAGAAATTCCTCTTTATGCCTATGTCTAAGTCAAAAGAAGGCTAGAATCCATGAGGTTGAGACTTCACCAATCTCCACGACATCCCGCGGATTTTTTTAATCCCCTTTCTAGGTTGCAAAATCAGATAAAATATGTCCATTGTTATTCGGTTTTTGTGATTAAGCATTTCATTCTTCTGTGCAACGGATGAAAACCACGGATCATGAAATATGTTAACATCTTAATTGATCAGATCAACAGTAAATGAAACTTTATGTTTAACACAACAACGAAAAAACCCTGATTTTTTAGAAAAAAATGATACGGGAAAAGTAATCATTCGAGAAAATCACAAAAATCACATATCATGAATCATACGAGAGGGAAAGGAAATTTAGCTACGCATGTTTGGGAGAATGCAGAAAAAATATTCTATTGAAATCATTATTGCAAGTAAAAACTGAAGGTAAGAACATACAACACAATTTGTCCCTCTCTCACAACTGCCAATTCTTCTCTAATACAATAATCTCACAAAAAATATAAGAAAATAAACAAGGGAAAAGGTGGAAAACACCATTAGGACCTCTTCCTCAAGGGAGAAGGAGAATCCTAGGGAAAACAACTTTCCAAAATCTCTCTCTAACCGTCTCCAACTCTCTTCCCTCCCAAAAACCAAGAAGATGCCAAGAAACAGTTTTGTCATGACACTAGGTCTTTATATTTAGTTTTTACATTAGATATCCAAAACAAGCGTCCAAACTCTCCAAATCTGTCAATAGGTCCAAAACAAACATGAAATCACTCAAAATCTGAATTTTGGACGTCTGGTGGTAGTCACGCCCAAAATTGGCATGATCATGCCCAGGTCAATGGTGACTACGCCGAACGACGTTATTTCGCGCATTTTGATTTTGTTTTGCGTATTTGACATCTATTAGCTGCAAAATAACACAAAGAAGTTCCACAAGCATAAAATCATGATAAGTTATGTGAAATTGAAATTAAAAAAAAAACGATAGCGTATAAGTAAATTCACATAAAAGTGAATCATTTCAATCATCATGAAGAAATCTGGAACAACAACATTAAGTAGCGACTGATGAAGAGGAAAAGGGGAAGTGGAGGAGGATTTATTGGAGATTGGATTGATTTAATTTCAGTAATTGTTCCTATTTCTATGCAAATTACAGTAGTACTGATTTTAAATCAACGATATTTCTTAAACTACACAATTTAAGAGGGCTCTTATTTTATTAATTTATCTGCCCATAATAATGAAACTCAACTTTATACACAAACTTTTCCAAAGCTATTTCAATATATTTCTTTTTGCTAGGGTTGGCAAAACCAAATAAGGTTTCCTAGATTTACTGACCATATCCATCAGCATTCAATGGTCCAGATTTTCTCTCTTTTTTATGATCACTATTACGTTTGTGTTTGATGGGTTATATGTATGACATGTTTTACACATGTTTGACACATTCAAAATTATATTTGAGGTGCTTAAGTTCAAATTATATCTAGACATGACCTGCCGACTTTACAACAATATAAGCATGGCCTTATTGTGATATGGCTTTACATTGAGAGGAGGTTCCATGTCATCGATTTTGATATTAACATCCTTGACACCCCTAATCTCTTCCTTTTTTGATATCGAAATCATGATCATGTGTGATCTAATTGACCGTCTTTTTAAAATGGCTTCCCAAATCACCATCACTAGGAACATAGCAGTTTATACTCAGCGCTATTTGCCATCTCTTTTCTCACTCTCTTTTATTTTGTGGAGTACCTTTTTGTAAGGGAGACAATTATGCAAAACTAGCTTTTATTCACAGCTTTGTTTCAATATTGTTCGATATTGTCATATAGAGACATTTATAATGTCTTCCCTCGATATCCACCTTTTTTTATTGGCTAAATTCTTAGTTGACAATTGTAGTTATGAAGTTAAATTCATGTTGTCTTCTAATAAATTTTTTTTTTCCTTGCTCATCCTTTCATATTAATTTTTTCTAATCTTATTGATGCATTTTCCAACCTACATTATATACAACCAACTTATTTATTTTTTATTCATCTCCTATTTTTTCTTCTACCTTCAACAATTCTTAGTCATACCATCCATCTCTAATTTTAGCGATTCTAGTTTTTTTGCTCCATGCCTTCCACCACCATGTCACCTTAATTTTTATTATTTTCTTAACAAAACAACAATAAATTCCAATATAAAACAAATACATTTTAGTTTCTTCTTCCATGCCCGCTACCCTTTACCAGCATGGAACTCACTTTCTTCGTTGATGGGGTCTCCACAAAGGTTTAGTGTTTTAATTTATTTGAGAATTTCTTTTTTGTTTTGAAAAAAACTTCTTTTTTTGTCAAATCCTCTGGCATTGGATTTAGTTATTGAGGGGTTTGAGAAAATTGGAGGGTATCCTCCCTCTAAGGGGTTTAGGCTTAGTATACTAGGAGGTTTTAACTAGTGGTTATGAGTCTACTCTATGGAAGGACTAGAATATAACTTCTGAAGCTAGAGCATTTCTAAGATGAAATTTAAGCATGTGGGTAATAGAATGTCATAGTAAAAATGAAACTTGAAGGTAGAGTTGTAAAGAATCCAGTTGAGCAGACTACTATATTGTTTAAATTTGTTCATTTATTTTCTTATCTAGTTCATGTTAGTATAAATATGGTCCTTGTTTGAAAATCTTGTTTAGTATATGTGGAATTTATGAGGAACTTTCTTATAGGAAAAGTTCTCTTTCTCATTAAACTAATATAAGCAAATAGCAAATATATACAACTCAGACTAACCCTAAAGAAGAATGATAAGAAGGAAAAACACTTGATAAGATGGAAAAAGATAAAAACACAACAATTGATAATTAAATAAGAATGATTTTTCTCCCTCAAATGTGGCAACAAATATATGGTTTCCTAAATCGGGGTGGGCCCCATGTGGCTGACGGTTATACGCATATCAACACTTATGTTGGGTTGTATATGTCATACTTTCCAAATATACTGTTGAGATGACTAAAGTGGTGTCGAGGAAGAGTCTTGGTAAGAATATCAGCAATCAGATACTGAGTAGGGATATAACATAGTTTGACAAACCCTCCCTTGACCTTCTTAGAGATGAAGTGTATGTTAATCTCTATATGTTTGGTTTGATCATGGTGTGCTAAATTCTTTGAAATATTGATAGCTGATTGACTATCAATGAGCATATTAATAGTGCTTTTGTTCTTCATGTGTAGTTTCACTAGTTATTTTTTTGGCTGCATTACTTAAAAAATTCTTAGGGTTAGGGCACGATATCCAAATTTGACAATACTTGCTACCACAATTTTCTTTTTACTTTTCCAAGTTAAGGAGCTTCCTCCATACAAATGAACAGTAGCCCGTATTAGATCTCCTGTCAGCCAGTTTTCTTACCAAGCATGCATCCATGTAGATCTTAATGATATGGTTCTCATCTCTCTTGAATATCAATCCATATCCTGGAGTTATCTTTAGGTAGCTCAGTATTCGAAAAACCGCTTTTAAATGATCATTCATTTGGATTATTCATATGTTGGATCACTACACTCACATAAGTGTATTGTTGAGTCTTGTATCTGGAAGATAAATAAGTTTTCTTACAATTCATTGATATCTCCCTTTTTCAACCGGGGTATTATCCTCTCCTTTTGTTGCCCGTCGATTGGGATCCATTGGAGTATCTATTGGTTTGCACTCGAACGCTTCCGCCGCTTTTAATAAGAGGGATATATTTTCTCTGCTATATGACAATGCCTTCTTTGGATTTAGCTACTTATATTCCTAGAAAATGTCTTAAAGTTCCAAGATCTTTTATCTCAAACTCAGAAGTCATTATTCTTTTGATTGTTTCAGTTTCTCTTACGCCATTTCTTGTATGAATAATGTCACCTACATATATTATAAAAATTGTTATCATACATTCTTAATTTGATTTCATAAACAAAATGTGATTAGTCTGATACTGATAATATCCATTGACAAAAATAGTCTTAGTGAACCTTTCAAATCATGTTTTGGGAGACTGCCTTAGCCAATACAGTGATTTCCTTATTTTGAACACTAATTCATTATTTGTGTGTTCTTTAATCTTGAAAGTATTTTAATATACATATCTTTCTCAAGATCTCTGTTAAGAAATGCATTTTTGATGACTAGCTGATGTAAAGGTCAGTCCTGGTTAATAATCTATGACAATAATACTCTTATTATGTTGAGTTTTACTATTGGTACAAATGTGTCCTAGTAGTTGATCCCAGAGAACTGAGTGAACCATTTTACTACAAGTCTAGCCTTAACTACTCTATGCTCCCATCTACTTTGCATTTAATGCTGAATACCCATTTGCAACATACAATTCTTTTCCCAGGTGGCAACCTTTTTGTGATCTCGGTATTATTTTTTTCAAGGTCAAGTATCTTCTCTTCCACTACTTTTTTCCAAGTATGGATAGGTAAAGCCTCTTTTTTTGAATTTTGGACCTGTATAAATCTATAAATTATGAACAAAAGATTTGTAAGAGGATAATTTTCCATAGGTCTCAAATTCTTCTGTCGGGTGTTTTGTGCATTCGTGCTCTCCTTCCTCTTAGTTCTTAGCATGTGTTGACCCAACTTCTATATTTATACTTGGGGTGTGTGGAGTTATTTCTGGTGATTTGCATTTCATTTTGCATATTGTCCTTTAAATGCTCATTGGGTATTTTCTTTCTAGTGTACAGGGAGTTCTTGGTTCTTGGTGGAAGCTGTGGGAGGATTTAGTTGGAGTAGCAAGTTCATTTTCAGGTTGATTTGTGATAGTGGGGACAATAGTAAGTTCATTAAGGATATAAGGGATGTGAGCTTGTGGATTCTTAATGGCACTCTCTCCAACTCTATCCCTGAACGTCAAATTTAAGGTAATATGGTTTGTTTTCGAAAAAAAATGGCATTTATGGAACTGTAAGATTGTGTGTTTCCCAAGAGTAGCATGTGTACCCCTTTTTGTTTGAAGAGTAGCCCACAAAGATGCATTTGATTGATCTGGTATTAAGTTTGTTCTGGTGTGGTTGATGGAAATAAATAAAAGGGATGCGACAAAAATTTTTTAGTGATAGGTTAGAGGTGTAAGTCTGAATATGGGGGTAGGATTTTATGTTGGTTTTGAGAGGTTTGTTAAAATTTAGCACTCTGTGCATCCTATTTATGATTTAAGTGGATGTGAGAATTGTATTCCCCTAGAACTGTTTAGATACACTGTTAGTGAATAGAATTGAATGGGTCATCTTGAGCATAAGTTTGTTCTTTCGCTCAGTGTCAACATAAAAACTTATATGAATGATGTCATTTTTAAATTGATAAGGGTTGAGAGTGGAATTGTGGTAGTCTTTTGCATTATTGGTTTTAAGAATTTGAATTTTGCTCTGAAATTGTGTGAAGATCATGTTGTAAAACATTTCAAATATGCTGACAATTTTAGTTTTTTCTTCATGAGAAAGATCCAAGTGGTTCTGGTGTTATCATCAATGAAGGTGACAAAACAATTAGACCCATTTTTATTTTTTATTTTTGAGGGACCACCCCATTTATTATCATGAGCCATGGAGAAGAGATATGTTAGTTTGTATTTCAGGCTTGATTACACTTGTCGAGTTTGCTTAACAAATTAACAAGTTTCACCTTGATAAAAAGTAGACTTTTTTTTGATAAAAAAATGAGGAGATTTTTTCAATATAATAGTTTATGAATTTCAAGTCGAAATTGCCATAGCATAACTTGAATCTCATGAGAAACAGACTTGGATATAAGACTTGCTCAAAGGATTATGAATGATGAGATAGTTTTTTTGAAGTATCCATGACACATGTCAGCATTTTCAATCACCTTCCCCGAGTTCATCACTTGACATTGACACAAATTAGCGTGAAATTTAGTGACAATTCATGTCACGAATAAGTTTTCAGTTGTAGATAGTAAAGTGTAGGTAAATTTATCAACATAAAAATAGATTGAAGAATAAGATCTTTTGACTTTCACACTTCCTCCTTCTTCCACAGCTGAGAGGGAGCTATCTACAATTCTAACTATAGTTTGGTAGTTGCAAAAAAGTGAAGTATTCGAAAGCAGTGATATCACCTATCATGTGATTAGATACTCTAGATTTCACTATCCAAGGTTGATTCTTTTTTTTGAAAGCAACAAATGCAAATGGAAGGCTACCTTAATGTGTTACAAGACTGGTAGAAGGCTTATAATATTGTTCTAAAAGCTTTTGGAGAGCTTCAAGTTGTTCATTGTTGAATGGATTATATGCTCATGAGGCTTGTCTTCTTTGATGTTGTGTTGGTTTGATTTTCTCTAGCACCTTCGACTTTGTTGGGCTTCCAATCTGCAGACTTTCCATAAAATTTTCAATATTTTTGCGTCAGATGACCAAGCTTCTTGCAATGCTCACACCACAGTTTGTTCCTCCTTGGATTTGTTATTCTCAGATGATTTACGAGTCTATAACGCCGAGTTGACAACATTTGATACAATGAGATTACCTGCCATCATAAGTTTCTTCTCTCTCTCTTCCCTTCGTACTTCAACAATGGCTTCACAAATTGAGTGAAGATGTTTAGTTCCCATGATTCTTCCTATTACTTCATCTAGGTTCTTGTTGAGTCCTATAAGGAATTTAAAGGTTCTCTTTTGTGCAATAATAGTTTGCTATAGAGAGGAGTTATCAACACTTCCATGTGTATGTTTCATCCATATCTAGTTGGAACCAAGATCTACAGAGAGTGTTGAAATATTGAGTAACATCCAACTCACCCTGCCACAGATTATGCAATCTAGTTTCAATGTCCAAAAACTCTAAGATATTGTCAGAGCTTGAATAGGTTTCCCCTGTGACATCTTAGATTTTTTTTTTTTTGTCGTTTTGGAATTTCTTTCCAATTTTCGTGGTCATGGAGTTTACAAGCCATGACATGACCATGTGATTTTCAATCTTTCATGTCCGTTGTTTAGGATTGATAATATTGGTGCAGGATTTTTTTGGTGAGATGATATTTTTAATTTTAGAATTTATCATATTTTTCTTTATCACAGAGCATACGAACATAGATTGAGACCATAGAGGAAATTATTACCATGTCGTTGTGATTGGTGATTTAGGAAGAGATTTCAGATGCTTTAGAACCAAAAATCCTAGGTTTGAGTTCATAAGTAATTTCTAAGGATGAAGAAGCAGCTTTCATGCCGTATTTGGTCATAAGAAGGTGTTGGTAGGATGGCGCTTCAGTAGGGATTGTCTATTGTCGACACAAGATTTCCTCTTGAGAGAGATCCTATCTGTTGACAACACAGGATTTCTGTCAGAGATAAAAATTGTCTATTGTCGACACAGGATGTTCACGAGAGAGATGAAACAGTTGTCGCTAGAGGTAGAATTGTCGTACGTTGGAGGGCTTGTAGGGAGATACTTCGACAGAGAAGAGCTAGAGCTTTTTTTCCAGGCTATGCTACCATGTAAAATCCGGGAGGAACTTTCTTAGGGAAAAACTCTCTCATTGAACTAATACAAGCAAATAACAAATATATACGACTTAGGCTAACCCTAATATAATTTGAGGGAAATTCAAATCATCATGATAAGAAGGAAAGAATTTAAAATGCAATAATGGATGATTAAGGAAGAATAATTTCTCCCTCTCAAAGCCCACAATTATATGGATATCAACAATATATTTGTTAGTTTTCTAATCAAATTTAAGCCAAACTTGAGCATTAATCAAGTTAATTAATTTTAATTTTAATGTTAACAATTTGAACCTGTAGACTGATTACTAGAAAATTAAATTCATATCTTTTAATAAAAATTGACCTCATTTATTCTTTAATTGTTATTTTGTTGCTTGGTGAAGCTTAAATATTAAAAATAAAATTTTTAAATTATAGAAGAAAATAATACAATAATATAGAACAAGTCATCAAACAAAAAACTATGCCATCATCAATTGAATTTTTATTGTGTTCTTAGTGATCTGCTCATTAAAAAAACAAATGAGCATGTTCATGAACATAAATGAACAAGTGATTTGATATTCAAACCAAAAACATAAATGATCAAGTGATTCGGCGTTCAAATTAATTAATTAATTGTATGACAAACTTCTAAAATTATGCTTTATTTGTTTAATTTTGTAAATAAACGTCTTAAACAAGCATTCTATGAGGAAACATTGAATTGTTCATTGAGTGCACTCTTTCATTTATAACCTACTTTGAGGATCAAAATTGTGAGTTCTTTACAAATCCTGGCGTTGGTTACAAATTATCTTCAATTTTAACTTTATTAAGCTTGCTAATCTTGTCGAACTTTATGAGTGCAGAGAGAGGGTTAGACTTGTATTCTTTTTTTTCTCAAGCTACCAAAACGGCAAGGTTGGGCATTCAGATGACACACCATTCAATTTCCCAACCTACCTCTACGAAATATAAGTGTAAGAAAGATTTGGGTGGTATAAATGTAAAAATCGATGTTTATGTGTTTGATATATAATTACATATGAATTGGTTGGTATGTATGTAAATGCCTCTTAAATTTTATTTGACTACATCGATATCGTAGAGATGCATTTATTTCATCATCGACTTTTGTTTATTGTTTACTGTAGTTTATTTCTTATTTTTTTATGGCATTACAAAATTAATGGTTTGAGATGGAGTTTTAAAGAGATTCGGATATGTTTGCCAAGCTGTTGGTATAATAGATACTATTTGGAACAAAGTGAGGGCATATTGTGAAAATTCAGGCCTTTGGCTTGTCAAAGCTCTATAAGGCAAAGTTCATTTTCCATCTTCTAGGGACTTTGTTGCTTACCGTTTAATTTATCTACTTTTCGAAGTTTCTTTCACATTTTCGTTGTTTTTTGCATCAATATCAGCTATGCAGTATATCTTATGTAAAGAAAAGCTGTCATGTCAAATTTAATTTATATTTTTCCCAAATATCAAGTTATCAACTAACAGCAAAGCACAAATTTTAGGTCTGTTTTTTTTTTTCCTTAAATCTTTGATTTTAATACAACACTTTATTATTTTATTGGTACTTTTGTATCCTTTTACTACAGTGACAATTATTTAGTATCTCGAGTTTCTAAAAGATCTCTTCAACTGTCGTGCAGAATGATTTCAACTTTGAGATGAGAGATTGGATGACAGTTCGACCTGATGAATTACCAACAGGGTCAAGATTGGTATAAAACATTACGTGATTTCATTCTTGTTTTATTTCACTTTTGTTAAGTTTTGTTTATGCTGCCCTTTGGTTAAGTGAAATAAAACGACCATTCTCACATGGAAATAAAAGATTTTCCACAAATTGGTTTTAGTCTGATTTAGTTTTCGTTTGAAACTTTAAAATTCATTTGATTAGATTTTGGCTCAAAGTTCACGCCGCCCAATGTAGTTATATTTTAAGGAGTATTAACTTTAGGAGTTACCGTAAATTCACCAAACACAAATTAATGCTGCCCAAGTTAAATCCAGAAATTTCTCTAGGGTGACAGTAATCCCGGATTTAATAAATCTGATGTTGAGGTGGATTTAAGAGTGGCTTGTTGCGTATCCTTAAATCCTGAAAGCAAATGCCAAACACGTGTTATGTATTTAACTGGATTTAATTGAAATAATACCAAATGCAAATTTGGATTTAAAAATACTGGATTAATAAATCTGGATTTATCAGATTTAGTAAATCCTACTTAACTTAAATCCAAGATGCTTCCACAGAAGTCTAGGTTACAATTGAGGGAGAAGAGGAGCAAGTTCCCTACATGAGTGTGAGAGAAAGAGCCTAAAGTGATCTGTTTACATGCCAAGGGGTTCTTTATTCATTTATGCCCTTCTTATAAGTGGGTCATGAGGGGTACTCTAGTCTTTTTCCTGCTTGAACCGGTCCTTCTGGAGTACTTTCTTGTTGGATTTGTCGGCGTCAGGTGGCCAGATGACGAATAAAATATCAAAGTTTTAAGTGTTAGATATGTAAAGATGAAGGTTTTGGGCATAAGTTTTAAGTGTTAGATATGTAAAGATGAAGGTTTTGGGCATATGCTTATAAATACCTACCTTTTAGCTATATGTATTTATAAGAATTGAGTGGTATTTGCGCAAATTTTTGGTTTGAGAGGTGGCTGGCCCCGATTGGCTTAGAGGTAGAGCAGCGAGGCGGTCGGCAGGAGGGGGAGGTGCTGGCCAGTGGGTGGCCGACCAGCTAGCGAGGTGGGAAGATTTGGGTGTTGTCTATGTAAGTTTCCTGTTTTTTCAAGATTTTGGCCGACCATGGCTAGACGGAGCAGCAAGGCGGATGGCCTCTGGAGGGCGAGGCCAGCAAGAGTTGGTTGTGCATAACAGATTTGGGTGCTATTGCATGCAAATTATCCTTTTAATACGACCTACGCGGCTGGCCTTGCAGGTACGTGGTTGGCACGTCTCCAGCGGTGATCCCTCTGGCTTGGTGAGGTCCTATTTTTGGGCTATATAAATTACTTTATAGCTGCTATTATACATAAATTAAACCAAACGAAACTGACTTGATAAATTTTAAACCAAACCGGATCAAACCAAATTATATCTTTTCTATTTTCCCATCCTAAATCGAAACTGGAATGATATAGTTTGGTTTTATTTTCCATCGGTTTGGTTTGGAGCCAAGCTGCAATTTATGATCTTGGTGAATATCTTTTTCTACATTATCTGACGAGGCTTTTAAAGTTTTTGGAAGCTTCTCCTTATCAATTATGTGATAGGAATTTTGAAATATTTACTATTACTATTATTATCTATAGCTCTATGTAGTTACTGTTTTTTTTTTTTAATGGGCGGATGGTTTTATTCTATTTATGTTGGAGATATTGTATTTTATTTTGAATATTTTGACTGTATTTTCAGGAAAAAATATCTCTAGCTTTTTGTTTTTTTTATACCCCTTTATAAAGTATTATTTGGAATTGCTAAACCTACATCTCTGCTGCGGAATGTAATATTGGGCTTCATGTGTGTCTTAATGACTTTTGGTATTCAATACAGATTATGGGCCTCAATCCTCCATTTGGATTAAATGCTCGTCTGGCGAATCAATTTATAGACAAAGCTCTTACTTTCAAGCCAAAGCTTCTTATTCTTATTGTTCCAGAAGAAACTCGGAGGTCCATAATTTCTGCTTTTTTCTTCCTCTCTCATCTTGAAGCTATTTTGATCTCAGTGTACGGTTTGCTCAAGTCTTTCTTGCTTATTATCAGGTTAGATCAGAAGAATCCACAGTATGACTTGATCTGGGAGGACCGCGCAACCCTCTCTGGGAAGGTATTCTGTGTCCACTTTATTACTTCTTTTTATTTTAGGGGCATTTATATACAGACCAACCCAATCCTAAGTCCTGCATTTTACTTTTTTTTTTTTTTATATTTATGCCACCGAAATCTTTCGTATCACAGCAAAAATATCACTATTCTTAACTTTAAAAAATGAATAATTTTTTCAATGCATAGATAAGATAAGATGGACATAGGAATTAAGTGTTATGTATGTAAATCTTCCTTTAAAGTTTAAATTTTGAGACATGACGTTTTTATGGTAAAATTTTCCTTGACCGATCTCTTATCTTCTTCCAGTCATTTTATTTACCTGGTTCGATCGATGTGCATGACAAGCAAATTGAGCAGTGGAATGTGAAACCGCCAGTTCTCTACTTATGGAGTCGCCCTGACTGGACATCAAAGCACAAGAGCATAGCTTCGATTCAAGGTCACACGTCCACGCTCCTACCATCTCTCGTCCACAAAGATTCTCAAACAAATAGCGGAGAAGAAGCTCCTATAGCTAATAGGACCACGGAAGAGAAGCACAAGAAGGATGCTAATCAAGGGGACAAAGAAAGCATGCCGCTAAAGCAGAAGGGCCATGCATCCTCGGAGCCTGCCTCGGGATTGGAAGCACAAATTCAAGCTGAACGGAACGAAGAGAGTCCTGAACAGCAAGAAGCTGGCAGCAAAAAGAAACAAATCCAAGAAAGACCCAAGAAGAGGGAAGCTGGTTCAGTTCAGAAAGAAGAATCAAGTGGGAGAGAAGTTCCCAACAAGCAGCAGCGTTCAGAAGAACGGTCTGAGAAGAAGAGTGCTGTTCCAGGGGGGAAGGATGACAAGCCAGACCCAGGCAAAAAAAATTCTGAGCAAAGCAAGAAGCGGAAATCTTCGGAATCGCGCAAGGATAATTCTAAGATTGAAATGTCTGAGGAGCAAAAACATCCGAAGAAAGTGAAAGGAGGAAACTCATCAGAACATGGCGTGAGCATTTCGCCACCTGATAGAAGGGAGCCAGCAGATCCTTCTATGACCAAGTCGGGAGCCTTCGAAGTTCCTTTTGACAGGGGAACCAGTCATGGCGCATATTCTGGCTCCGGAATCGAGATGAGAAATATTTCTTCGGTTGGGCGGCCTTCCAGCATCCATGACGATCCAGATCTGATTCCTAGGAGGTATAACAGCGCAGAAAGGGATAGCTTCTACATGAACAGCCCCCATGGCCCATCTGTAACCGAGGCTTACACGGATGAAAGGCTTCGGGGTTATAATACTATAGACCCTTTCAACCCAAATCCCTATGCGAGAAATGGGTACGGAAGACCTGATTCAGATTCAAGAACGCAATCTAGAACTTACGGTTTGCAAAGCGACGAAGTCTCAAACAGTTACGGAAGATCCTCTGATACTGATTCAAGGCCGCAGTTCGGAAGTNGAATCCCTATGCGAGAAATGGGTACGGAAGACCTGATTCAGATTCAAGAACGCAATCAAGAACTTACGGCTTGCAAAGCGACGAAGTCTCAAACAGTTACGGAAGATCCTCTGATACTGATTCAAGGCCGCAGTTCGGAAGTTACAGTCTGCATGCTGAAGAAGTCAGAAATGGTTATGGAAGGCCGATGGAACCAGAAGGACGAACACAGATTAGATCTTACGGTCTCACTGACGATGCGGGTTTAGGGAACAGGTACTCATTGGGAGGTTCGGGATCTCAATCACTAGGGCAGCCTAGTCTGTACCCTTCGTCTTCTTACAGGTTCCTAAGTCCTTCTCCAGAGGCATCAGCTATGCAGAGATATGCGCCTCAGCTTGATGAGATGAACCATTTGAGGGCTCAACCTATGAGTCCCGGCATTCCCTTTCCTTCCAGGGTTAACATCCCACCGGATTCTTTTGGCTTCACACCCGGAGCTGCTTCTTCATATCCAAACCATCGCTCCTTTGGTGGTGGTGGTTGGATTGATAATTGATGCTTCTTACAGATTTTTGTGCTCTGGTATCATAGTTTTGGACTTGTTGGAGCTTGTATAATGCTTTTTAAATTGCTGGATTTCTAACGCTGATATTTCCTGAGGAACTTTTTTATAGTAAATCTTCATGAATATTCTTAATTCCCTATTATGCAGCTAACTATTATTTGTCTGAAGCTGTTAAATTCCATTTTTCTTTTAATTTAATTTTTGGCCATTGCTGGTTCTTGCAGTTGCTATCTGAATAATTGTTGAAACAGTTTTGTATGGAGTATAAATAAGTGAAATAATTATATCAGAAAGATTGGAGTACGTATTTATTGAATAAATATTGTTGAAACGTATAAGTTTTGTGTAGAAGGATTAAAGTTAAATAGCTGAAGTATGAAAATATAAAGAGTTGAAATGGTTGTGATTGGGGTTTTTGAATGAAAATCGATTAAACGTATTAGCATAGATATAAAGATTTGTGTTGAAGGACTAAAGTTAAATAGCTGAAGTATAATGTACATACCAATTATTTCTCGTGCATTTAATACCAAACACTTAAAAGTATAATTTTTACATAAATCCCACTTTGTCACTTTTTTTTTTCAAGCAAAATAATGATATTTTTGATTTGATATGAAGCATGTGAGTGGTATAATAGTAAAAAATAATGTTTGGGTTTTAGATATGTAAATACATAGGAATGGCGTGACTTGCATGTAAAGTCCTCTAAATTTCTTGGAATAAAGTTAAAAGGAAATAGGAGATAGCTCTGCGAACTTAGTGATGAGTTGATTTCATTGTTTGAAAGATTTTTAAGATGAATAGTGTAGATAAAAAATGTGTCAATATAGTTCTCATAGGGATCCAACAGTCTAGAAAGAAGATGGTGAAGGAGGATTCCCTGAAAGAAGATTGTGGGACTCCTTTAGTTGACCAAGCCAAGCTAGCCGAGTAAAAATTTTGTGTGAGGATGGTCGATCGGTACCGACTAAGAATGCAGCTGGAACCTGACCAAAAGGATGCCCAAATCCTTAACCAAGGGAAAGTTGACTTCATACGGAAGCCTATCATGTAGAAGAGACCACCTAAGGGAAGAGTCACTCTCACAACATTTTTCAATAATCAAATGGAGACAATTTTTCATCGGAAATAAGATCTTTGAGCCAACCAAGTTTAGGTAAGAGTGTTGAGTGAATTGAGGCCAACAAGTAGAGTTTTATTTTCTTATGTATATCAACTATAAATCTTGAAAGATTTTTATAAAAATGATTAGATACGACATTTGAAGAATAACTTATTATCCTGAGGGGATGAAATTTCACCTTAAAATGGATCTTAATTTTCGATGATGAAAAGCTATAAGATTTATGGGTATAAGGAATCGGGTGGGTGTCTTCCCTATCTTATAAGGGCAAAATTATAAAATAATTAAAACTAACCGAAGATTTAAAAAACCAATTAACCAAATTAAAATAATTAACCAAAAATTTCCCAAGGCCCACCCTAAGCGCCTAACCCACCAAACCTACCCTCCAAGTCCAAACTCTAAAACCCAAGACTAAATCTTATGTTTAAGCCCAAGCCCAAATTTACCCAACCGAAGTCAACCCTCATACCCCCATGACCCAAAAGAGACCCACGGAATGAAATAAAATAAATTAAAAAAAAACCCCCATCCAATCTAGTCCAAGCATTAAAGGACAAAAATCCATCATGGCTTAACCTAAACTCCTCCATATGGAACCCCAAGCCACCAAAACCTTAGCTCTCGCCAGAACTGAGCCTATTCACCAAACCAGGACACTTCCCAATCTCACAAGCTCCTCTCATGCCCCTTCCATGTCAATTAGGGGAGCTCATACCCAAAAACTAAAAGGAGGAAGCCTCCATTCCATTATCTGAGACTCTTGCCAGAGCTCTTCTCAACCTCAACCAATGCCTCTAAAGGATCCTCAAGAACAATCCAAGCTCTCCCATGGCCATAAAAGGCCCTAACTCACAAGGCATGCAACAGATCCAAACTCCCCAATTCCTTAAACAAAAGTTTGCTTGCTGAATGTTGACCTCAATTTTGGTGAGGTCTTTTCTTCCTCTTAGTGCTTAGAATCTAGCCTTAGGACTTTTCTTGTGACTATCCTAGAAGTCTAGAGATGAAACCCACCTAAATAGAAATTCAAACCATTTCTTTACTCTCTTTGAAATCCACATGGATGATAATGAACCTCCAGTACTTGGAAGGTTGAGATCAACATGTGAGGATTCAAAGGTTGAGTTCCCATAGGATTGTTGGATTTAGGACAACCCTGGGTGGCTAGGGCTTGGTCTTTCACACACTCAAGCACATCACTACTTCCTACTTGTCCCAAAATCCTAAATCACACCCATTAACCAACCTCTTTTACCTTCTAAGAAACTCACATGTATGGTCCCAAGCCTCTGGCCTTTGGTTTAGGTGGTTACGATCAATATGTGAAGGTTCATGAAGAGGTTGCCTTTTCGTTAGGTTTTGTCCCAAGAGGGTTAAGTATGGCTAAGTCCCATGAACAAATACCCCCAAACCCTAAATCATACCCAAATAACCAATTTTGGCCTTTTAGCCGCAAACTTTTTTAAAATTACCAATTTGCCCTTGAAACCCTAAAAATTCCAAAAATGACTCAAATTATCAATTTTCTCCAAAAATCATGTTAAACCATTCTAAACCATCCGAATTGATCAAAACACCTCAAAATTTCTAAAATTTCCAAAGTACCCCTAAACTTAACAAAATAACTAACTTGCCCCTCATGACCCAAAAATTTCCAAAACCTCCCAAATCATTCTAAACCTCCTCTAAACCAATCCCAACCACCCATTGGGCCCAATTTGACCAAATTGACCAATTTTAACTAAAATCCCAATTTTGCCCCTAAATACTTCAAAATCTCCAAAATTACTCCAAAAACCTAAATTCTCCAAATTTGCTTTAAATGTCCCCAAAATCAATTTGAATCACCCAATATATTCAATTATGCCCAAATCCACCAAAATTTACCAAATTGCCCCTAAAGGCCCAAAACTCCCAATTTGCGCCCAATTGATCAAATTGTCTCCCAATTTTCATCCAATTCACTCCTAACCTACCCAATTTCAAAGTTCAATCTCCATTTCAATCAAACCCAAGCCCAATTTGATTAGCCCATGGTTAACTTCAATTTAAATCCTTCATGCATACTTTAAAAGCTTATTCGCATAAATAATTTTCAAAAGCCCAAGAAATTAACTTTAAAAGCCCAAATTGAACTCACATGAAAAAAATTCCTTCCTCATCATCTCATTTTAATTAATTATTCATCATGGGCATCATAACAGTCATACCATTCACACATATGAACTTTTATCCAAATTGGGCATGATGGCATCTTCTCCCTAAAAATTTCATAAAAATAAATTTCCCTTTCCATGAAAGTTCCCCATGGCATCATAAATGGCATGACACATCCCATGGAACCTTCCATGGGCATAATTAATGTCAAACTTACCAAAAATGGCAAAAGGAGGTGATCGCACCCTTTCCCTCCATCATTGGGACTTTCCCTCTTCATGATTTATTTAAGCCTTTGCTTCATGACCAAGCCAGCCATTTAAACTCACCCAAACCTTCCTTAGGGTCATTTCAAGCACCTTAACCACATTGGGACCAGACTTAGCCACTTGACCAAGGTTTTGAACCCAACCAAGCTCACTTTTCCTAAATCCCATTTTTTCCATTGGTTCTTCACATTGGAGCTTAGCTAAAACCAAATTGAGATGACCAATCAGTCTTCCCGACTTTCTTGAACTCAGAGGTGACTTGACCCTGGCCAGTTGACCACCTCAGCCGCCGGAAAACCCCATGCCCGAGAGCTTTCCCAAAGCCAAAACCAAAAATTCTACCCACCTAAGATGGCTTAAGCTAATTGGCCATTGGAGCTCTTCTTCCCTCCACCTAAGCAGCTCCCCTTCCACCATGGCTTGTCCTGATGACAAACATAGTCTCTTCTATAAATATGAGACCCCCCACAGCCAAAAGAGGAGAGTGCAAAAAACCTTAAGCAAACTCTGCAAAAATTTCTCCAGACCCCCTAGCAATCCAGAGAAGCTAATCCTACCATTTCTTTGCCTAATCCCCACTGCCAAAGCCTAATTTTTTCACCCAATTTAAGGGATTTTGATTGCCATACCTTGAATTTCATCAATTCCCCAAATTTATGAGCTTTTGAGCTGCACCAAAGCTAGAGAGGAAGTTTCCCACTAAAATCTCCATCCCTAGAGCCCTCTGCCATAGAGCTAGACCAAGCCCGTGCCACCCCTCGATCGAGCACATACTCAAACCCAACACCTGATCAAATTAGCAATTGGAGGAGGTTCGCCAACTCATACCAAAGTTCAGGAACAAATCTAATTGAGGCTACACTTAGTGGACAAAGATATGGATCAAAACACCCAAATTCAGCATTGGTTTGGGCTTTTATGAATAAAAGTTTAATTTCATGAGCATGTAACCATGTGGATGTGTTCGTCTAACCCAGATGAAGGTGTAGAAACAAACCCTGCATGATTTGGTTGGGAATTGAGGGAGAAATTATATTTAAAAAACGAACAGTTTATGGGTTAAGTCACTTGGGAACGATGACCACGAGTCACTCGATCGCGCATGTATCGGACGGACATTCCAGATCGCACTAGATAGATAGATGGAGCGGTAAAGGTGGGACGCATGGCGGCTAACTCAAAAGGTAGCGTCCAATGGCGCGACAACATGTGGAAAGTTCAGAGCTACCGAGGATTGCGCGGCGCCGACGTGGATAAGTAGAAGAATAGGCTTTTTTATTTAATTAATTTAGAAAACATAGGAAATTCATAACTTGGTGTATAAAAATCATAAAAATAAAGTAAAAATACTCTTCTACTCAGTGAACAGAGGAGAATCACATGGACCAAAAAAAATTATTTGACTTATATATATATTTTTAAATTATTAAATACTCTAAATCTTATTTAAATCATAGAAATTAAATATTAATCACCATGGGGTAAAATTTGATGGGTTTACTCTCTCTGTGTCTAGGAATATTCTGTGATTTTTTTTTAAGTCAGAGAAAACTTGAAAAGTGGTTTTGGGAGTCGCTTGTGACCAGGGACACCTAAAAAAGATAAAATTGACATTAAAATGAATTGTTCATTTTGGGTTATTTTAAAATTTTAAAATAATTTAAAAATTCAAAAAATCACAAAAATACAAAAATGCACCAAAATATTCCTAATTGTTCCTTGACCCATTTGAATCAATTAGATTATTTTTCCAAATTTTCTAAATAAAGATATGTTTTTTTAAATGCCTAAAAATGTATTTTTGCTAAAATAACTATAAAAAATAAAACAAATTTCAGAAAAATAAGAAATAACTTTCTTTGAGTTCTTTGAAGTTAGAGAGATCAATAAAAATATAACATTGATTTTTCAAAATAAAATTTATTTTATATTTAATTAATCCTCAAAACAAACAAATAATTATAATAATTAAAATGCAATTAAAAAATTCATAAAATTTTGTGTGTGTTTCTCTATGACTCCAAAAATTTTCTCAAGGACAAAAACTTTATTTTAATTGATTAAATGAATTATCCTTGAAAATTTTTATTTTTGGATTAAAATAAATATATAAATTAAAATGAAAATTGGAAAAATATGATTCCTTCTCTGACATCTTAATTAACCCATGTGAGATAGGTCAACAAATTCCCAAATCAGTATGAATTGATTTAAATTTTTTTATGAAGATAGGAGCCATAGGGGCAAAATTGTAATTTCCACCCTTTCACCCAAATTAAAAATTTAAGATGGTTTAAAAGCTTAAAGGGCAATATTTTGATCCTAAGTGATTGAAACAAGACGGTAAGAGGTAGAAACCAATTAACCCCACTTTTAAAGAAGAAATAACTATAATTATCCCAATTATGGAACATTGTAAGATGAAATTGGTTTGAATGGTTTAAATGTTTTGGACATAAGTTAGGAAGAACCAATCTAGAATCCACAAACCAATGGTTGAATCATAAGTTAATATTTTAATTAAATATTATTAATTTGACCTCTTTCTTCAAAATTACGCATCTACCCCTGGTGTGTTTTGAGTTTTTTAGTGAGCTAAGTTCAATATAAGGATGCTTGAGGATTAGTTGGAAATGGAACTATAACTAATCTCCATCAAACACTACAATCTCAAGCTTGCTTGTCCCCTTTCTCATGGGTTGATTGAAATAGTAAACTGAGCACTATTTAAGCCTAATAAACCTCAGGATGATTTATTCAACAACATATTAAGTTCAAATGAACTTGAGATAGTCTAACAAACTCTTAAGAGTTGTTCGGGCTATGCCCAAAATATTTTTATAATCTTTTGGACATTTTGAAGAACAATTGAAGTAATTGTGCTTTGTTCCAGAAAATCATCCTTAAAAACCTTAGGGACTCACCAAGTTATGAATTATGTTCTCTTTCAAACCATTAATGCTTCATTAACACTTAATATTTGTTCTTACTTTTACTTTGCAATATACACATAATTGTGAATGCTAACATTTCAACGAGAGCAGCGAGAAGATCACATGTACACATTTACATTTTATTTTTTTTATTTTATTTCTGCAATTTATTGTGGCTTTAATGTATTTTGCATGCTTGGTTGAGATACTTTTCAAAAAACAAAAACAAAAATTTTCAAAATTAAGATGAACTTTTTTAATTTTAAACTTAAACAACATTTTCAAAAAAAAAAAAAACTAACAAACATAATATGTTCTTTTGAATTTATGGGAGTCCCTCAGATGAGGCAACCCACTGTTGCTAACGAGATCTCCCTAGATTAAATGAGCTTAACAACTCGTTTAGACTAAGTAAATTCAAAAGAAAATAGTGGTACCAGAACGAGGGAACCATGGGATTCTAACCGGTGTCGCTCTAATCTACTTCAACCCCCATAATATTTGAACAATAAAACTTGACATGAAAGCTATAAAATCTTTTGAACCTTATACCTTAGAACTGCCACTTCAACGAGGAGCTTGGAGCTAATACCGTTTGCAGCATGACAAAGATGAATAAAAGAGTAACTTTGAGAGAGCAACCAGCTTTACAATACCAGAACTTTTCTTAGAATTAAATAACAAGCCATAGGTCTTTGAGCTAGCCATTCTAGTATGACGTAAATCCTCAACTCATCTTTAGGCTTTTGCATAATCATGTCATGCAATTTAAGTCCAAACACCTTTTAGGATTTCAGGGCTGCCATGCAATATGGTGTAAATCCTCCTATTTTCTTAGGCTATTTGCACTATCGGGTGGTGTGTGAGCGTAAACCCAAAATAATAAAATCGGCAGGATGGAACATCAAGTAAATCATTTCTAAACTGAAGTAAAAAAATAGGATAACTTGAGAAGTCACTAGAGTTCTTTCCTTAGATGAATGAAATCCCCTACATTTCATCCATTTAGATTCCCAAAAATAATTGTTCATACTTGATCCAATCCCTTTTGAACTTTTAATATCCAGTTTTGAAATCCTAAACATTGAAATTCTTAAGAGCAAAACCACTAGTTTGAATCGAGAGTATTCTTAAGCGACCTCAATTACTTAAAATTGAATTAACTTTAGTGGCTTGCCTCTAAAGGGAACTTTAGAACCCAACTTAATGTAAAACCCATCTAATATTCCATATTAAATAGGAAAACTTACCGGCTTATATAAAAAAATGATTTGTCAGACCAAACTGATGTAAAAAATTTTTTCGTTTATTTAATCGAGCCTCACTATTCAATTTATGTGTCTACCCCTTCCGAATAGATGCATTGTTTGGTCGTGGTGCTCGTTTAATTCAAAATATCAAATAAAATATTCCTATTATACCTATTAAATTTATTAACGGTCGACACTGACATGCCTAAAATATGTTGCTTTTATTTGTACATTTAATGCATATTTTTAATAATATTGTGCTTTAGTGAAAGGTAATTTTGCTGTTTTTGGTTGTAGGTGCACTAAATGGAGCAAAAATGGAACAAATTAGAGTCAAATGAAGCAAAAAGGCCAATGTTGACCCGACACTCAGGCGCCATACAACAAAGAGCACGACGCCTAGGCACCGGTGTTGGTTATCTTGAAGATGCGTTGAATTTGGAAGAATTTTTAATAGGTGTTTGAAGAGGCTCTAAAGAATTTTGAGATATTTATTTAAATAGACTTCTTAAGGTTCAAAGGAGAGAATTTTAGGTGGAAGAAAAGGGAGTCTATTGTAGAGACGTGGATTCTTCCTAGAGAGGAGAAAGTCTTGAAGGCTTGTTGCGATTTGGAGGAGAAAAGGAGATGTGAGAGATGTCTTTTTCATTATAGATCTCAAGTAAGTTTGGAGTGAATTTTAAGGAGAAATTCAAAGGAACTTGAAGAATTGCTTAGGGAAGAGTTTAAGATAAGTTGTGTATTTTATTTATTTTACTTTGTCTTGTCTTGTAAACTCTTATTTATCTATAAGTCCATATGTTGTTGTTTCTTTCCCATGAAATCTAAGTAGTTTTCTTTTGTCTTTCTCCCTAGAATGAGGAATAATTATGTATAGGATGTAGTTTAGTAGAAGATATTTTAAAATTCCATAAATTGTGATGATTCAAACTCTATGCTTCATTTACTTATCAATCTAGCCAATTAATTTGGTAAAATTTATTGTAAAATTTAGTGACCCATTGTTATGGGCTATGTTCCGACATAGTAAGAATCACATTTAGTCTCATGGATGAGAATTTAGTCCTTGAGGTTAAGTGTAAATAAATAGAAAAATAAGTTTTGATGGGCGTAGAATTTGAGGTTTTAGGCTGGATTAACCAATATTCTTTCTACACTTGACTGAGGGTAACAAATAGAATTGCTCCTATTTGGCACAATACCTTAGTTATATTTTAAAAATATTTTCCTACCCTAATTATAAACTCAGTACAAGGGGAATAAAGTTTTATAAAAATTTTAACTCTTCATACCGTATTAGTTTAGAGTGGAGGTAACTTTGCATTTTAAAAACCTTTTTAAATAGTCGTGCATTTACATTTAAATTTGCTTAGCATACTAGCATTCCTTTAATATTATAGGATTAGATATTTCTCAAAAACTTGTGATCATTTCCTATATAAGTTTTTCTACAGTTAAAATTGGGTTTTACTAAAATCAATTTTATAAGAGTTTTGGCTTTTTCCTCGTGGGATCGATACCGAGATTTTTAAAGAAAATCCTTTATTACTTGAAACGATACGTATACTTGCATAGTATCCCTAATGTGTAAATTATTTTTATCATATATATATAATATTTAATTTTACACACTAGCTGCTAAATATAAATTGGGTCAAGCTTTTGGTCATATCTTGTAATTAAATAATTGTGTAACTATGGGTCGGGTTATGTTTTTGGCGCCGTTGCCGGAGAGACTTAGCAAAAATACTTTTTGACTTAGTAAAATCTTAATTTTTAATTATAGAAAAATTATTATGTTGTTTTTATATACGTGCTTGTATTTAAAAATATAAAAAAAAGAAGAAGATATATTTATATTTTTAGTTAGTGTGTTTTGTTTGTTTTAATATTTATCTTTAAAAAGTGTGTGTGTAGTGTAGGATATGAAGGTTTAGCACCATACAATTCTGAGTTAGAGCAAACTATTAGAAAAATTTTAAAAAAAAATTCATAATTTCCAAGAAATGGCAAATACTACACATAATAATTTAGAAAATCAAGTTAATGAGAATGTATCAAAACCATTAAGAGATTATGCTAACACTATGTTAGACAAAATTCATCGAAATATACAAACTCCTACTGTAGAAGCTAATACATTTGAGTTAAGAGCTGCTATCATTCAGATGGTACAAAATAACAAATATGAGGGAAATCTATCTAAAAATCCTAACTTACATCTTGCAAGTTTCTTAGAACTATGTGCTATATTTCAATATAATGGTGTCTCCAATGATGCTTTTAAACTTAGGTTTTTTCCTATTTACTTAAAAGATAAATAAAAAATATGTTTAAACTCATTAAGACCTGAATCTATTAGAACCTGGAGTGACCTAGTACAAAAATTCTTGGCTAAGTTATTACCACCATCAAAGACTACTACGCTTTAAAATGATATTACATCTTTTTTTCAATTTGAAGGGGAACCAATATACGAGGCTTGGTAGAACCTTCATGAACTTCTTAGGAAGCGTCCACACCATTTTTTGCCCTATTGGTTAATAATTCAAACATTTATAATGGGTTAGTAGGACCTCTGAGAACTATTATTCATGCTGCTGCTGGTGAATCATTAATGTCAAAAGCTTTTGATGAAGCATATCCTTTAATTGAAGAAACAACTACAAATAATTTTCAATGGCCTTCTGAACAGGTAAATCCTAAAGAATAGTTAGTGTTCATGATCTTGACACTATTTATATGTTGACATCAATATCAAGAAAGTTAGATCAATTGAGAATGAATTTATCTCAAACACCTCAAGTGATTGAGGAAATTTCATTTGGACAAATGATTGATTCCAACATTCCTACATTTGAGATTTTGAAAGCAATTAATAATAAACCTAATAACCCCTTTTCTAACTATTATAACCAGGTTGGAAAACCACCCAAACTTTAACTGGAATAACAATTTCGGTGGAATTAACCAACAATGGGGAAACAATCAAGCCAACCCATTAGAAAACTGGAAGAGCTAGGGTAGTACTAACTATAGACTAACATATCCTCATGGATTTAATAGTAATAAAAAAATTAAAGAGAAGTTGTATATAGAAGAACTGGTGTTACATATGGGAAATCAATAACAATGTCAAGGAGCAACAATTAGAAATATGAAAAATCAACTGGGAAAAATTGTTAATGCCCTTAGAAATAGGCCTCAAGGAAGTCTTCCTAGCAATACTAAAGTTAATCTCAAAGACCAGAATAAAGAACAAGTTAAAGCAGTTCAATTAAGAAATAGAAGAGACGAGAGTTCAGAAAAAAATTGAAGTTGAGAAAGAGAGAAAAGAAATTAAAAATTCTGATGAAGATATTCCTGAAGACTTAGAAAAATTTATTTCTCCAATGAAGATCAATTTAGAATGACCACGACCTCCATTTTCTTAGAAACAGTGATAACAAAGATTAGATAAACATTTTTCAAAGTGACTGCAAATATTTAAGAAGTTAACTATTAATATTACATTTGCTGAAGCTCTAGAAAAGATGCCGAGGTATGTAAATGTTATGAAGGATATTCTTAATAAGAAGAGGAAATTTATATATAATGAGACTGTTTCCCTCAGTGAAGAGTGTACCTCAATAATTTAGAAGAAACTTCCTCAAAAACTAAAAGATATTGATAGTTTTGCCATTCCATGTGTAATAGAAGATTTATTTTATAGGAAAACATTATGTGCTTTTAGGGCTAACATTAACCTTATGCCTCTATCTATTTTTTGAAGATTAGGCTTACGAGAGATTTCTCCCACTTCTGTAACAGTTAGCTGATTGATCAATTACTTACCCAAAGGGGATTATAGATGATGTATTAGTAAAGGTGGATAAATTTATCTTTCATGTTAATTTCATTGTAGTATTTAAGAAGACCTTTCCTTGCTCTTGGAAGAGCTATGATAGATGTGCAAAAGGTTAGTTAACCACGAGAGTCAATGATCAGTAAGTGACAGTTAATTTATCAAAACCAATGAAATATCCAGCGAAGGGAAGAGAGGATGAATGTTTTAGAAGGAACTTATCAATCAACCGAGTAGTAGCCATTTCAAGGAACATTATGAAGATAACTTGGAACAACGAGAAATTGAGATTAAAAAAAAATATTGATATGAAAGATGAAAAGCTTAACGAGGATACAAATTATGTTTAAGAAAATTTTGAGTTGTTGGCTACAAGTGAAAAACAACAAATTATTTAGTCCTTTAATGGAAAAACAAGCTGAACTAGAGATGAAAGTTAGTTGAAATTATTAGGCTTAGAATTGAAAACTCATAGTGTAGTTATTTTTGTGTGTAAAGTGATTGTTTATGTGTTAAAAGTATTTTAAAATTAATATAAAATTCAAAAAAAATTTGTTTTGTATTTTTTCTATAATTTTCATATTGAGTTTTTAGTATTGTATGCATAGTTCAGGAGCTTCAGGACTCGTGCCTGATACACCTAAAAAATATAGACTTTATGTATACATTTTTATACCTATTTTTGAGATATTACACTTTAATGGAAGGTATTTGTGTATTTTCATTCAGGTACAATTAAATGGATGAAAAATTGTGAAAGGGCTGAAAGAGGATCAAATTTGGAGCAAAAATGAAGATAATGTGCAAGAGAACTATGGCGTTTAAGCTCCTAGAACTGACGCTTAAGCGCTAGTAAAATCGAGAAGGCCGAGCCTAAGTGTCAAGTGCCTCACGCTTAAGTGCCAGAAGTAGTTACTTGATGATTCAATGAATTTGGACAAATTTTTGAAGAAGTGTTTGAAGCAACTTTTGGTGAAAACGTGTGTAATAGTTAATGGAAAAAAAAATACATTACCATGGCTTTTGATAGGAGGAAAATCTTGGAAGATTCATTGAATGTGGACACATTTTGAAGACACACCAAGGCACTCTTTGAGAAATTTTAAAATTACTTAGATTGAATTGAAGAGGAGCCGCAACCCCCCTCTAGACACCATCGTTGCCTCTCTGTCTATCTTAGATTAATCAAGATACTTTTAGAGAGAAGAAGGAGAGGAGTTGTAGTGAGTAGAGAGTATTGTAAGAGAAAGGATGAGAAGAGATTCAAAGGGACTTTAAGAGTTTGGTGGAGCGGATTTGAGATAAGTTTTTATTTTTGTTGCTAAATTTGGTTTTAATTTAGAATTTTTATTGGTTTGCGTGATTTCTACTTTCAAATTCCATGAATTTTGAGTAGTTTTATTTATCTTTTTCCTTAAAATGATAAGTGCCTAAGCATTAGATGGAAGTTGTGTGAAGTATTAATCTTTAATGTTGAAATGATTTGTGATGATTTTAGACCTTATACTTCATTTACTTCTTGATTTGGCCAATTAAGATGTTAATATCTGTTGTGAGAAAATGTAAGATCCGAGATTGTATTGTCTCAGTTAACTAATAGTAAGAATCATATGAGATTGTATGGATGTTAAGGTAATTCATATAATTGATTGTAAATAAATCAAGAAATAAACTTTAAAGGGTGTATATTTAGAGAACTATAGAGTGACATGCTAAAGCCCCCAATTTGGTTTATAGTTTTAGGTTTTGATACAAGATGTTAGCCCTCAAGTGGAGGGAGAAGAGGGAACTTTAGCGTGAGAGCTATTATCTTCCATACCTAGCCCGTTTTCAAGATTATTCAAACTTTAAATTAGCCAATGTTCTTTATAACATCTCTTGTAAGTGTAAAGAATACTATGACTCCTATTTGTCACAACACAATTTGAATACTTCCAAAACAAAATTCTTATACGTGTTACTAATTCATGATAAGGAAAAATATATTTCATTTATATTGTCTTCTTCTTACATATATCTAGTTAAATTTAGTTAGTTGTTTACTTTATTTTCATAAAAAAAATACAAAAACAATCAAACTTTCATTCCTATCATAGCATCTATAGTTTGAGTAAGAATATTTTGTAAAGTTGAATTTATTATCTAATTTCTTCTGATTTAGTTATATATTATATTTCTCCCCCTGGGTTTGATATTCGGGGCTTAATCAAAAAGTCCTACATTACATGATAATGATACATATACTTGTGTAATATCCCATATTTAAAATTAATAATTGCATTCTTATTTGCTTTGTAGTCAAGTTTTTTGCCTAGTGGTTGCCCGGGATAAAAAATTTGGCGCCGTATCAAAATAAGAAATATAAGTAAGGAAAGATTAAAAATATAATTACATACATCATACTATCATATAAAATTGGGATCAGTGCCATATGATTCTAAATTACAAAGAACAATTTGGTGAATTAGAGAATAGAAAGGACTTCACCAATTTTCTAAAGAAATGGTGAATATTAAAAATAACAACTTAGATAATCATACATTTGAAATTGAACCTCATAACACACATATAACATTTAGGGATTTCACTTATACCATGGTAGAAGAAGTTCAATTAAGTGTTCAAACTCCTGTTGTAGAATCTAACACATTTGAGTTGAAACCTACTATTATATAAATGGTGTAGAGTAAGCAGTTTGGGTGTACTCCATGCATTCAGATATAATGAGACGCTAAATGATGCTGTTAGACTTAAGCTTTTTCCCTTTTCCTTAAGGAATAAAGCTAAAATATAGTTGAATTCATTAGCACATGGATCTATCAGAACTTGGGGTGACTTAGCATAGAAATTCCTAGTTAAGTATTTCCCACCTTAAAAAATTGCTAAACTTATAAATGATATTACCTTATTTTGTCAGTAAGAACATGAATCAATATACAAGGCATGGGGACTATTTATGGAACTTCTTAGGAAGTGTCCACATCATGCTCTACCTGATTTGTTAATTATTCAAAAATTTTAAAATTGTTTAGGAGGATCCCTTATAACTATCATTGATGTAGATGCTGGTGGATCACTTATGTCAAAGTCATTTGATGAAGCATATTCTTTAATTGAAGAGATGACAACAAAAAAACATTCAATGACCCTCTGAAAGGCTAAAACCTAGAAAGGTAACTAGTATTCATGATACATATATGATTTTAATTCTTGCTTCTCAGGTTACAATAATACCTAAGAAGCTACATCAATTTGGGATGAACTAACCTCCAACACCTTCAAGAATTGAGAAAATTTCATTAGGTCAAATGGTTTATTCTCGCACGTCATCATTTAAGACTCTAAATGTAATAAATAACATATATGACAAACCTTATTCTAACTTCTATAACCCAGGTTGGAAGAGCCACCCTAAATTTACCTAGAATAATAATTTAGGAGGTAGAAATCAATAATGTGGAAACAATCAAGCAAATCCAATAGGAAACTGGAATAAGCAGGGTAGTATGAACTATATGCCTTCATATCCACCAGGTTAATCAACTAATTAAGGAGAAGAATTTATCTATTAATAAAGTTGTGTTATAAATGGGAAATGAATTACGAAGTTAAAGTGTTGCAATAGGAAATATAGAGAATCAATTGGGACAAATAAGAAACTCACTTAGCAATAGGCCCCGAGGAACTGTTCATAGCAAAACTAAGATAAAGCCTAAATAGAAAAATAAAGAGGAAGTTAAAGTTGTTAAACTAAGAAGTTGAAGGGATCTAGATGATGAAGTTCAAAAATAGACCGAGGTTTAGAGGGAGACTGAGGAAACTGAAAGATCTAAAGAAAATATTTTTAAGGATATGGAAAAACCCATCTCTCTATCTAGAATTAATTTGGAAAAACCACCATCTTCATTTGCTTAAAGTCATAGACAATAGAAGCTAGATCAACAATTTTCAAAATGTGGAAAATATTTAAGATGTTTACGATAAATATTCCTTTCACTAAGCTCCAGAGAAAATGTCCAACTATGTGAAGTTTATGAAGGACATCATTAATAATAAGAGAAAGTATGAAAATCATGAGACTGTTGTACTTAGTGAGGAGTGCAACACAATAATTCAAAAAATACTTCTTCAAAAACTTAAAGATCTTGGTAGCTTTATTATTCCCTGCATGATAGAAGAAACTTTTTGGAAAAGCTTTATGTGATTTAAGAGCAAGCATTAACTTTCTGCCATTATATATCTTCATAAGGTTAGGTTTAGGAGAGATAAAACTTCAGTTTGTTGATCGATCGATCACTTATCCCAAAGGGGTTATTGAAGATCTATTAGTTAAAGTGGATAAATTTATCTTCTCTATTAATTTCATCGTATTAGATATGAAGGAAGATAAAGAATTTCTAATTATTTTAGGGAGACCTTTCCTTACTACTGAATGAGATATTATAGATCTACAAAAGAGTAAGTTAATAAAGAGAGTTAATGATAAGGAAGTTACCTTTAATGTGTTGAAGTCTACAAAATATTCAGTTAAAGAAAAAATAAGATGAGTGTTTTTGTATGGAGATAATTAAATTTTTAAGTAAAACCACTTCCAAGAAAGTTGTGACGTAAAATATAAAAAATTGAGTTATAAAATGAGAATGACACAAATTTCTAAGATGAGTCTAATATAATGTTCAGGAGGTTTCAAAATTTGTTTAGGAAAGGTTTGCGATTTTGGATGCAACAAAAAAAAATGAACTTCTCATTCCTTCTGTTGAAGAACATCCTAAACTAGAGACGGATGTACTCTCTACACATTTAAAGTATGATTAGTTAAGGAACTCATCTGCATTACCTCTTATTATATCTTCAGATTTGACTCAATCACAAAAAGAAAAATTAATGAAAATTCTAAGAAATTATAAGAAAAATTTTGGATAGATCTTAGCTGATATTAAATAAATCAGTCGTTTAATTTGTATGCATAGGATCTTGATGGAAGATAATCATAAACCGAGGGCAAATCCTCAAAGAAGATTGAAACCAATTATTAAGAGATCCATTAAGAAAGGGATATTAAAGTGGTTAGATGTAGTAATTATCTATCCTATATCTTATTATTCTTGGGTTAGTCATCGACATTGTGTTCCTAAGAAAGGGTGAGCTACAATATTTGTGAATGAATGGAATGAAATAATTCCTACCAGACAAGTCACTGGGTGATGAATTTGTATTGATTAGAGAAAATTGATTTTAGCCAGTAAGAAATATCACTTTCCTTTGTCCTTTCTAGACCAGATGTTGGATAGATTTGCTGACCACCAATTTTTTGCTTCTTAGATGGATATTCAGGATATCACCAAATACCTATAGTTTCTGAGAATCAAGAAAGGACTACTTGAGATGTTTACTTTTAGAAGAAGGCCTTTTGATTTATGTAATACACTAGCTACTTTTTAAAGATACATGGCGTCCATTTTTGGTGATTTAATTGAGAAAGAAGTTGAAGTATTTATGGATCATTTTTCAGTATTTGGAACCTCATTTGAGTAATGTATGGATCATTTGGAAAGAGTACTGAAACACTGTGAAGAGACCAACCTTGTTCTCAATTGGGAAAAATGTTAATTCATCGTTGCAGGAGGCATTAATCTTGGTCATTAAATATCTAAAAATGACATAGAAGTAGGCTCGGCAAAGATAAAATTTATCGCTAGAGTACCTCCTTTTCAATTGGGGTGTTAGAAGTTTTCCAGAACATGCTGATTTTTATATTAAAGATTTTACAAAAATCCCTAACCCTCTATGTCATCTTTTAGAAAAATATGTTGTATTTAACTTTAACTAAGATTGCCTAAATGAACTTAATAAATTAATAAAAAATTGATCACCGCTCCTATTACAGTCTCACCCGATATTATGAGGCCATTTGGGTTGATGTGCGATGCAAGTGATTATGCTATTTGGGCAATGTCAGGGTAAATATATGATAATATTTTTAAAGTTATATACTATGCTAGTAAAACCCTCAATGAAGCTTAAGTTAATTACACTACAACTAATAAAGAATTATTGGCAATAGTATATGCATTTGATAAACTTAGATCCTATCTTATCAGAACTAAATGTATTGTGCTTATCGATCATTCTACTATGAGTAACCACAAGATAAAAAAGGATGCTAAACCAAGATTAATTAAATCGGACCTTCTGATGTAGGAATTTGATTTTGAAGTTGTAGATATGAGGAGATCTGATAATTAAATAGATGATCATTTATCAAGGCTAGAACAAAAAAACTCATGTAATTATGAAGATAAAATTAATGAAAATTTTATTGATGAACAACTGTATGCTATTACTAATTGGCAAGTTCTATGGTATGTTGATATAATAGATTTTACTGTTAGTAACACTATACCATACAGATTAACCATAAATGGAAAAAATTTATTCATGATGCAAAATATTACTTTGGGATGACCCATATTATATAAAAAAAAATGTAAGGATCAAGTTATTCAAAGAAGTGTATATTTAGAAGAAACTCAAGAAATTATTCAAAAATGTCATGATTCTGAGTTTAGAGGACATTTTGGTATGGATAAAACTGCATTTAAGATTTTACAATCAGGATTCTATCGACCTGCTCTATTTAGGGATGTATATATATATATATATATATGTAAAAACTTCTGATAGATGCCAGAGAGTATGCAACATATCTAGGAAAGATGAAATGCCCCTAAACTTTACTTTTAAAAATTAAAATCTTTGATGTTTGGGGTTTGAATTTTATGGGACCATTTGTAGCATCTTTTGGGAACTTATACATTCTAATAGTTGTAGATTATGTTTCTAAGGAATTGAAGTTGTAGATCTACCTCATTGTGATGCTCAAAGTGTTGCAAAAATTCTTAAGAAAAATATTTTTAGTATATATGGGATGCCGAGAGTAATTATTTTAGATGGGGGAAGCTATTTTAAAAAAAAAGGATTGAGACATTAGTTGTAAATTTTGGTATTAAGCACAAAATAGCCACAACTTATCATTCTCAGACTAGTAGTTTAGCAGAAGTCTCTAATTAAAAAATTAAGTGAATTTTAGAAAAGAGTGTTAATCTAAAATAAAAAGATTTGTTTGCTAGACTTGAAGACACATTATGAGCCTATAGTACTGCTTACAAAACTCTTATAGGAATGTCACCAAATATTTGGAAAGGCTTGCCATCTTCTAGTTGAATTAGAAAATAAAGCTTATTGGGCTGTTGAAGAATTCAATTATCATCTAAATGATTCTAGTGAGAAGAGATTGTTGCAGTTAAATGAACCCATAGAAATTAGAAATGAATCTTATGAAAATGCAAAAAATTATAAAGAAAAGATGAAAAATGAGCATGATCAAAAAATTCTGAGAAAAGAATTTAAACATGGAAAAGAGTTTTTACTATATAATACAAGATTTAAATTATTTCCCAAAGAATAAAGTCTGAGTGGTCAGGGTCATTTAGCGTAATTAAATTCTATCCCTTTGGTGCAATTGATATTAAAGATCCTAAAAGTGTAAGAATATTTAAAGTGAATGGATAAAGACTATAACTCTACATAGGTGGAAATAGGCCTATGATTGATGAAGTGTTAATATTGGGTCAATATGAGTAAGGATTTGGTTTCATCAAGCTAAGGATGTTAAGCCAAGTGTTTCTTGGGAGGCAACCCAAGGTTTATATTTGTGTGTTTGTTTATAGTTTATTGTGATTTAGTTAGTAGTGTTTTCTTATAGCTTGAGTGTTGCAGTGTGTTTACTTGTTTAGGTTTGATTTGGTTTGCTTAATAGTAGTAAGTTGTGAGTGTAATGATTCCTTAACTTCTTATAGTGGGTATGCTTATATGTGTTCTTTGGTGGTAGTTGGAATAACTAGTTCACTACGACTCAGTTCTAAACCGAACTTGAGGATTTACTAGAGTGCATGCTAGGTTTGGACATTGAATGGGTCCATCAAGATTCTATTACTTCCTTTATCCGACCTTGTTGTCCTCAGATGGGTTTAATAAACTAGCTGGTGATGAACATGTTGACGATCTTAATAGTATTTTTATTATTGTTAGTGGTGCATATCTTATGATACGAGGTAGTATTTGAGGTTGGCAATACATAAACCAACGTATCAGGTACAATTTTGTTAATGGTTAACGATCCCTGAATACTTAATGCTTATGCACAGTATAACAATAGTTATGATGGTATTTTTCACTTATATTTCCTTCTTTTGCAAAAAAAGCAAACACTTGATTCTGAAAGAAAATTAGTATTTAACTTTTTAGTTTATATATATTTATATTGGGATACTACGCAAGTATACGTATCGTTATCAAGTAATATAAGACTTTTTGATTAAGACCTAAAATTCAAACCCACAGGGAAGATTATGCAATATGCACTTTTTAGAAAGTTTTCTAATTTTAAAAAGATAATTACTTAAACTAAAAATGATTTTTGTAGGAATTTAAAATTAAAGTATTTTTGGTATTTTTGATATTTTAATAAAACAGTAAGAAGATAACTAAAGTTTTTGTAGAAGAAAAGCACTTAATATGAAAATATCTTTCTTCTTATCATGAATTAGTAATAAATATATGAATTTTGTTGTGGAAGTATGCAAATTGTGTTGGGCCAAATAGGAGCAATAATATTATTTACCTTTACTAGAGATGCTATAAAGAACATTGGCTAATTTATGGTTTGAATAGTTCTGAAGACCAGCTAGGCAGGGAAGATACTAGCTCTCACTCTAGAGCTCCCTTGATTCCCTCCACATGGGGGCTAACATTCTTATATCAAAACCTAAAACAATAAACTAAGTTGGGGGCTTTAACCTGTCACTTTAAAGTTCTCTAACCCTACACTCATCAATAAATATTTCCCTATTTATTTGCACTCAATCATAAGAATTACATTCTCATTCATACAACCTTATGTGATTCTTTACAATTATTGACTAAGACAATACCAGCCCAGTTCTTATATGTTCTCACAATAAATTTTAACATCTGGATTGGCCAAATCAAGAAGTAAACGAAGTCCATGGATTTAAATCATCACAACATTTTCCAACATTAAAGATCAATACTCTTTACAACTTCCATCCAAATCTTAAATACTTATCTTTTTAAGAAAAAAGATAAAGAAAACTACTGAGAATCCATGGAGAAAACAAAGCCACACTTTAGTTTAAAAGAAGAAATTATTTTCAAACCAACAACAAGTCTTGATTAAAACCAAAAGTAGTCTAAAACAAAATAATAACAACTTATCTCAAGTACTCCACCAAACTCTTGAAGTTCCTCTGAATCTCTTCTCTTTTATAATCACTTAAAACAAAATAACAAAAAGGATAAAGTAAATAAAAAGTGATTCCTAAGAATCTCTCCGAACTAACTCTCCAGAAAAGAACTTTCAAAACTTGCCAATATTTTCAGGACTCTTTTCTAAGTCCTCTCTTCTTTCTTTTATAGTTTTCGAAGAGGCGCCTTGGGATCTCTTTAAAATGTGTCTTGATTCGATGTATTTGCCCAAGAGATGCATCCTTTAATGTTAATTGTCATCCATGGTGGTTACAACCACCTACTAAGCCAATGGGTGCCTAAAAAACCTCTTCAAAATTTGTGAAAACTAATTTTACTCATCTAGTAACTGCCACTGGTGCTTAAGCGAGGGGTCTCGGCACTTAGGAGCGACCTTCTCTATTTAACTGATGCTTAAGCGTCGGATCTGACGCTTAGGCGCCAAAACTCTTTTATACAATTTTTCACCTTTTTGCTCCAAATTTGATCCTTTTTCACTCCTTTAAGCATTTTTTTCCAGTTTTACTTGTATCTGCAAGAAAAACACCAAAATACCTTCCATTAAAGCACAATATCTCAAAAATATGTATAAAAATGTGTCTAAAAACACTATATATTTTAGGTGTATAAAAATCCTCCAAACTCAAAATGTTACTTGTCCTCAAGTGACACTTCAATCTTTTAAAACACATATGTATGATATGTATATGAGTTTCTTTAGGAGTTACTAAAATTTAGATTTAGAAATATAGTAGTCCATTTTAGAAAAAATAATTAGTAAATGAGACCAACCTAAATTTTAAAAAATATTTAATGTTAAGAACTATGAAAATATGAGTTTCTATCTAATTCATAAATTTTGTAAGTTCTCTAAATTTAGATTTTAGTTCTTTTATTTGTTGTACTTCAAATTTTTTATTAAAAAAATTTTACTTACTATGTTATATTTATAAGCTTAAGATTTTATCAAGTCTTATAGTTTAAGAAGATCAAATGTAGAACCAATTTTTGATTAGGCACTAATCCTCAAGCTTCTCCTCCCTTACATTTCTTTTCTTTTTCTTTTCTTTTCTTTTTCTTCTTCTTTTTCTTTTTCTTTTTCTTTTTCAGGTAAGGATTACTATATCTGAATATGCCTTTAATGTTTTAGAATTCCACTTCTCCTTTCCTAAAGTAAAATCTTCACATAATAATTTTACTTATACATATAATAATAGTTTTGAAAATCATTTTAATAAAAGAAATTTAAGTATTAAAAATAAAAGTCTAAATTATGTAAATATTTTCAAAAATACAATTTTTCTTACTAAAGATAGTCACTTATATTAATCATTTTCTATACTAAAAGTTTTTAACTTAAAGTTTTTCTTCATTTTAAATGATAGTCACTTATATTAATCATTTTCTATACTAAAAATTTTTAACTTAAAACTTTTCTTCATTACTTAAAATTTTAACTAAAGTTTCTTACTCATTTCTAAAATCAAATTTTACTTCCCTAATATAACTTCATATACATAGTCATTTTTTTTTAAAATCAAATTCACTTTTAGTACATTTGAGAACAAATAAAATTCTAGTTTTGAAAATGTTTTTCATCCCCCCCAAACTTAAATTTTTAACAAATTGAACAGTTTAGCATTAGATATATATAAGCAAGAATGAAAATTTAAAAATAACATGCTAACAAGAATTTTAACATCCTAATTATACAAGTATAAAACTAAAGATAGGAGTAAAATTAATTTTTGACAAATTTTCTAACATTTTATTTTAGTTTAACATGTAGAGATTCAATAGACTTATAAACAGTAGGTATAAAAGCAAACAACACCCTAATATGATAAAAGAAAAATATAGGCAGCAGTTTCTGAATTTCAAGTTTAAGATCTAAGCTAGCAAGATTTTCTACTTTATAACATATATGAAATTAAGTTCAGTTCTAAACTAAAAAAATCATAGTACTGAAAGTACTAAACACAAAACAACAGCTACTACCCTAAAATTTAAAATAAAATATTAACTACCACAACCGTCATAATAATAAAACAGAAACGTCCAAAACACAACATATTCCAAAAAAACACACAAATGCAAATGTAGCAAGCTCAAACCACATAGTTCACATCATATTACAATCATAAAAAGAATCTCTCAGCTCTAATCTTCATTCTCAGAATCATTGTTGTGCCTTTTTTCTGCAGGCTTATAATCAGGATATCAAGGATATGGAGGAAATTGCACTTTTGGTTCACCTCTAATCATGCTTTCCAAAGATGAGTGGAATTTCTCTTCATAATCACTCTTCTTTATATTATAACTATTAGTATAATATGCAAAACACTCTAAATTTTGTACCTTATCAGCGGTAAAATTGATATTGTCCATCATCTTCTGCAATAACTCATCCTAAGTCTTAGTATCACCTCTAGATGTAGAAGAACGAGAAGTAGATAGTCGTAATGAAGATGCAACAGAGGTAGATGCAGTAGACGTCTCTAATCCATAAATCCTGGAAAATCCTCCTCTCCAGCCAAAAATTGAATGCTCAGAATAAGTCTTCACATTCACCTTAGTGATGAGCTTTATAGGTAACAAAACTTCCTCCCAACTATCATACTTCACTCTAGTTTGCTTGCATAATGAAAATATCAATGAAGCAAATCCCATACTTATAGTAGTAGCAGCTGTAGCTAAACTGATGATAGTGTGATAGATCAAAGCCCTTATGTTGATGGGCTTTCCCTCCTGAATACAATAATTCAATGTTGCTCTCTCTCTGGTCACTTCACTGAGATGTTTGGTCGGAAGTAGACAAGCATAAATGAAATAGTGCCAGGCCTTTGAAGGTGCACATAACTTTGAAGTTGGGAAATTTACTCTCCTTTCATTGGTAATCTTCCAAAGTCTCTCCCGATAGTCAAATATGAAATAATCTTGTCTAACTTCGCTTCAGTAGGACTATAATTCACATAAAAACATAAAGTGTCTGATGATAAATGGTAAAACAGGTTGATTACCTCTGAAGTAAAAGGTACCAACTTTACTCTAACCATAACTCGATCGTCTTTAGCCTTTGGGAGATTTGCATAAAACTCCCTCACAACAGAAATCACTGTGACGGCAGAGAAACAACAGAACTGTTCCCGTTATTGGTAGACTATCAGGTCTTCTACCTCTCCACCTGGACTCTTAAGACATCGCTCTTGAACCAATTTTCATGACTGTAGAGCGTCACTGTATTGATCCTGAGCTTTGAACTGACAAATTTGCTCGAATCGAATGGGCTCTTTCCTCTACTCCTTTTCAATCTTGCTGCCGTTCTACAAATTTGATAAATTCCAAAAATAACTTTAAAAATCAACTTTAAATCACTAAACTAAACTTCCAAAAGCACTAATTAAACTTTTTAAGCACTTTCCATAGATTTTTCTTCACATTTCACCATGAATAGTATATTTTTGAAATCATCTAAATGTGCTTAAAATATTTGGTGAAAATCTAAAATTTTTACATAAAAGTAAAGCTCTTACCTTAAGGAACTTAGATCTAGCAAATCTCACTCGATTCCACTAAGAAATCTTCAAATTCCACTTGCCCTATCCCTCAAAACGATTTTCGTGAACCGACGCTTAAGCGCGGGTAAGTGGCACTTAAGCGTCTGCCTCTCGGGTTGGCTCACACTTAAGCGCGAGATGTGGCGCTTGGGCGCTAGTGCACAATTTTTGAAATTTTTAATTTTAAGTAAAATGCACTAGTAACTTAAGTAAACCACCCCTAAATGGTCTCATAGCGCTTAAATGACTATTTTTACTTCCTATAACTCCCTTCTCTCTCAAATTGTCTATAATAATTAATTCAATTCGAGGTTAAACATAACACAAATTTTCAAAAACACAAACTTATATTCATTCACAAACAAGTACAAGCACATTTAACACTTAGTTATCTCTCCAAATAGTCTTGGATGAGAAAATTTTCCTAAGTACAAGTTTGAACACATAAGTGACACAAACACTAAACACAAGACATAAACACTAACACACTTAAAAACATGACTCCAAACACACAATTCCTAAGACTTAACTTAATGCCACTCTTTGTTAGAAGGAACAAATTCTTGTCTCTCAGTAGTCTCTCTGGGAATATAGATTTCATAAAACGGACGGTGGTGACGAGCTCTAATACTATCATCTTCGATCCACTTTTGCTTAAGGAACATCGCCTTATTCGCTTCCTCTACATAACTGGTATGGCTGAATTGTATCTTAAGTTGCCACCCAATATGTTCTAAATACAGCTGAATTACATCTTAAGTTACCACCCAATATGTTCTAGATGAACATGCAATTGAAGCATTTTAGTCTTTAATACAGATATAGTATTCTCCATCTTGTTGACCTTCTCCAATATTCCTTTAATACTAACGGCTAAGTAACCGTTATACATCTCCTTTGTACTTTGACTAATGAACTTCTTCTTCATGGCTTCTTCCTTCTTCTTCAAATCCATCTCCCATGAAGACATTTTCTCTAAATCTCTCTCCTTCTTAGACTTTTAGTGCTAAAAATAATCCGGGGTGAAATTCCTTATAGACCCCTTCTATTTATAGGCCTAATTCCCCCTAACTTCTAAACATGACTAGAATGCCAAGGCACGTTTGTTCCAACTAAATTGCAGTTATACCTTCTAGAAATCAAAATTTGCACATGTGATTAAATTGCCATGCTTAAGCGTCGGATCTGGCGTTTAAGCGCTAGTGCACATTTTTGCACCAGTTAACTAAACGTCCAAATTCTTATTCTAACATGTCTAGGTCACTAAATAAAGTCTAAAAATCATTACTAGCACATAATAAATTCAAAAGTATTACCCCAAATTTCTTAATCAGACTTAAAAAAACAATCAAAGCAAAAACACATTGATAACTATGGGTTGCCTCTCACAAAGCGCTTGGTTTTATGTCGCCAGCCCGACGTAACCAGTGCTCATTCTGGTTGACCCAACATCATTCCATCATTATATTTATGTTGATCCCCTATATAATAAGCTTTCAGCTTATGTCCATTTTCATTAAAAATTTTCTCAAAATTAAGATCTTTAATATTCAGAGCTCCATAAGGATAAATTTTTATCATAACAATTGGGCCCATCCACCTGGACTTAAGTTTGCCTGGAAATAATCTTAACCTTGCATTATATAACAAAACTTGTTGCCCTACTGAAAATTTTAGTAAGAATCTTTCGATCATGCCACATTTTCATCTTTTCCTTATAAATATTAGCACTCTTATAAGATTCATTCCTTACCTCTTCAAGATCATTTAATTGTAAATATCTTTTCTCACTAGCATCTTTTAAATTATAATTGAACTCTTTAATAGCCCAATATGATTTATGCTCAAGTTCAACTGGTAAGTGACAAGCTTTCCCAAATATTAGCATATATGGGGAGATTCCTATAGAAGTTCTATATGCAATCCTATAAACCCACAAAGCATAGTCAAGTTTGACTGACCAATCCATTTTTGTTGGATTCACAAACTTTTCCATAATTCTTTTAATTTCCCAATTGGATAATTTAGCTAAACCACTTGTCTGAGGATGATAAGCAGTAGCAATCATATGATTTATATGATATTTCTGTAATAACTTCTCCATACTGACATTTCTGAAATGACTTCCTCTATCAGTAATAATAAATCTCGGCATCCCAAAATATACAAAATATGTTTATTTTCAAAAATTTTGCAACACTTTGAGCATCACATCGAGGTAAAGCAACAACTTGTATCCTTTTGGATACATAGTCCATTGCTAACAAAATTTATAAATTTTTGAGAGATGGTATAAATAGTCCCATGAAATTTAATCCCCAAACATCAAATATTTTAACTTCTAGCATATAATTAAGGGGCATCTCATTTCTTCTAGAAAATTGCTCTTTGACATCTATCACAAGTTTTGATATAAGCATTTAACATCTCTAAAAGTATTGCCTACTCTTTGACATCTATCACAAGTTTTGATATAAGCATTAACATCTCTAAAAATTTTGTAGGCCAATAAAATCCAGATTGTAGAATTTTATATGCTATTTTATCAACACCAAAATGTCCCCTACAATAAGAATTATGATATTTTTGGATAATTTCATAAGTTTTTTCTAATGGTACACATCTTCGAATGATCAGATCCTTTCCTTATTTATATAAATATGGGTAATCCCAAAAATAATTCTTAGCTTCAGAAATAAATTTCCTCATTTGTTGGTATGTCATTCCATAGGGTTTAAGATCACTAACAATAGAGTTCACAATGTCAGCATACCACGAAACACGCCACTCATTTATAGTGAACAATTTTTCATCTGGAAAATGTTCATTAATTTCTTTTTCAAAAAAGAGTAGTTTTTATAATTCAACCCTGAACAAATGATCATCGATTTGATTTTCAGTTCCCTTCCGATCTACTATTTCAAAATCAAATTCTTGTAAAAGAAGAATCCATCTTATAAGTCTGGTTTAAGATCCTTTTTTTTTATTAAGTAATTAATAGCAAAATGATCTGTATGCACTATACAATGAGTTCCAATCAAATATGATCGAAATATATCAAAGGCATATACTATTACTAATAACTCTTTTTCAGTTATTGTATATATAATTTGAGTTTCATTAAGAGTTTTACTAGCATAGTAAATAACTTTGAAAATTTTGTCATATCTTTGTCCTAAAATAGCTCCAATAGCATAATCACTTGCATCACACATAAGTTTAAAAGGGTTTTCCCAATTTGGTGAAACTACAATTGGTGCAGTGATTAAATTTTCTTTTAATAATTTAAAAGCTTTTAGGCATTCCTTATCAAAATTGAAAATTGCATCTTTCTCCAATAAATGACATAAAGGCTTAGTAATCTTTAAAAAGTCCTTAATATATCGCCTGTAGAATCCAAAATTTCGTAAAAAACTCCTAATCTCCCTTACATTTGTTGGATAAGGTAAATTAGAAATCACTTCAATTTTAGCAGGATCTACTTCCATATCATTTTCTGATATTTGATGTCCTAATACAATTCCTTCTGCTACCATAAATTGACATTATTTCTTTATAGTGCTTAAGAACTTTAGATAAGTGTTCTAAACATGAGCCAAATGAAGTTCCAAACACTGAAAAGTCATCAATAAAAACTTCAATCCCTTTTTCAATTAAATCACAAAAAATTGCCATCATACATCTTTGAAATGTAGCAGGGGCATTACATAAAGAACTAAAGGGCATTCTTCTAAAAGCAAAAGTACCATAAGGAATGGTAAATATTATTTTCTCTTGATCCTCAGGAGATATTTGAATTTGGTGTAACTGGTATATCCATCCAAAAAATAAAAGTATTTGTGCCTAGCTAATCTATCCAGCATTTGATATAGAAAGGGTAGTGAAAAATGATCTTTCCTAGTGGCAAGATTTAATTTTCTATAATAAATGTATATTCGCCACCCTGTAACTTGTCTAGTAGGTATTAACTCATCATGCTCATTCATAATTACAATTACTCCTCCTTTCTTAGGAACACAGTGAATTGGACTAACCCATGCACTATCTGAAAATATGATAGATAATTCCAGCGCTTTAAAAATTTTTTCCTTAACAACTTCTTTCATAACAGGATTTAATCTCCTTTGTGGATCAGCTCTGGGTTTGCATTTTTCTTCTAGATTAATTCTATGCATACAAATTGAAGGATTGATTCCTTTAATATCAGCAATTGTCCATCCGAAGTTTTTCTTAAAAATTTTCAAAATTTTCATCAGTTTTTCTTCTTCTTCCCTTGTTAATTTTGAGGAAATTATAACAGGCAAAGTACAAGAATCTCCTAAAAAGGCATATTTTTAATATTCAGGAAGTAATTTCAACTCAAGTTCTGGAGGTTTTTCAATAGATGAATAAAATGATTTGTCTTTATCTATCATGTCCAAAATTTCAAAACTTTCTTGAACATAACTTGAATCTTCCTTAAAAAGGTTTTTATACATTGATCTAATTCATCTTTTTTCACGTGTTCCAAATATTTTTTTTCAGATTTTTCTTCATAAGTAGTCTTAAAATGACATTCACTCAGATATCTTATAACATCCATTCTATAGCATTCATCATCTTTACCTTTTGTAAGGTATTTCAATGTCTTGAAATGTTAAAAGTAACAGTTTGATGATTGACCGCATTGTTAATTCCTTTTTCTGCAGATCTATCATTGCTCTTCCATTGTCTAGGAAATGTCTCCCCAAAATGATAGGTATCTCTTTATCTTCCTCCATATCTAGCACAATGAGAAAGGTCTCCCCAAAATGATAGGTATCTCTTTATCTTCCTCCATATCTAGCACAATGAAATCAATAGAAAAGATTCTCCTCAAAATGATAGGTATCTCTTTATCTTCCTCCATATCCAGTACAATGAAATCAACAGGAAAGATAAATTGATCCACTTTAATCTTCTATATCCTTTAGGATAGGTTATTGAACGATTTGCTAACTGCAGAGTTACAGTAGTAGGGGTTATTTCTCCTAATCCTAATCTTTTAAATATTGATAATGACATAAAGTTAATGCTTGCACCTAAATCACATAAGGCTTTCCCATAAAATCTGTCTTCTATTGCACATGGAATTATAAAGCTACCAGGATCTTTAAGCTTTTCAGGAAGTTTCTTCGAATTATAGCACTGCACTCCTCGCTAAGTGCAACAGTCTCATTATCTTCAAACTTTCTTTTTCTGTTGAGAATATCCTTCATAAACTTTTCATAACTCGACATTTGTTCTAAGGCTTCAACAAATGGAATATTGATTATAGACTTCTTAAATATTTCTAGAAATTTTGAAAATCGCTTATCCAACTTGTGTTGTCAAAGTCTCTGAGGAAATGGAGGTGGTGGTTTTTTTAAATCAATTTTTGGCAGAGAAATAGGTCTTTCATAATCTTTTGGAGCATCCTCTTTTGATTTTTCAATTTCTTGTCTCTCTGCTTCAATCTCTTTTTGAATCCTACCTTCCAACTCTCTTCCGCTTCTAAGTTGTACGACTTTAACTTGCTCTTTTTCTGCGTCTTTTGGATTTGATTCAGTATTACTAGGAAGTGTTCCTTGGGATCTATTACTTAATGAACTTGCAATTTGCCCAAGTTGATTCTCAATATTTCTAATTGCAGCTTCTTAACTTTGTAACTGATTACCCATTTGGCCACTTCTTCTATTGACAACTTCTTATCCTTAAATTGTGTATTACTGTTCATTGCTGGAGGATAAGTAGATCTGTAATTATTATTCCCCTAGTTGTTCCAGTTTCCCAATGGGTTTACTTGGTTGTTCCCCCATTGCTGATTATTACCACCTAAATTGTTATTCTAGTTAAAGTTGGAATGGTTCTTCCAACCTGGTGTTGACCTCATTTTTGGTTGAGGTTTAGTTTTTTCCCTTTTAGTAGCCTAAGGTCTAGCCATAGGATTTTTCCTATTGACTATTCTTAGAAAATTAGACATGGAACCCTCACCATTAAAAATTCTACTCTCTTGTTTACTCAACTTGAAGTACCACATGTTGGTCTCAACCTCTAGCATTTAGTAGGTGGGATCACTACGGGGGAAACTCAAGATGGCTCACCTTAGGACTGTTGAACCTTAAGATTAACCCTGGGTGTTGGTCTGGAGCTAAGGCACTCACTACACTCATCTACACGATATACACCCACATTCACTCACAACCCTAAACTCAAATTTCTAGCTTAGATACCTTGATCTTTTGGGATACTCATGTAGATGGTCCCCTAAACCTACTAGCCATAGGGCTATGGTTTGGCTAAGACCACTATGTAGAGGACCCAAAATGAGATTTCCATTGGTCCATGGCTTGTTGGTGATGATTGGTACCTCAAATCTACCAAAATACCCATCTTGTCCTTTTACCCCTAAAACACCCTCAAATTACCAAAATACCCCTCTTGGACCCAAAATTCCAAAAATTTCCAATAAATCCTAAATATTACTAATTTCATTTCTCTAAACTACCACATGACCCAATTTGGCCAATTTGGCCATCTTTAACCAAAACCCCCAAATTTGCCTTTAAAGACACAAATTCCCCAAATTCAATTGAAATGTCCATCAATTTGACCTCAATTTCAATCTTAAACTCAAATTTACTTTTGATATGATCAAATTAAACCAAATCCAAGCTCAATTGTTCCATGATTTGAACCCCATTTTGAGTTAGGTTAAAGCCCCAATTTTGTCCATATGACATAATCTCACCAAATTGAACCCATAGCCTAGTCAATTGACCCCAATTAATGTTTTAAAATCTTGATAACATCCCTATACATCAAAATCAACCATCAATTGACCTTGGTAAAGCCTCGTATCCATTTGATTTTGGCCTAAATAAAAAATTCCCAAATTTAGCCTCAAATTGGCTAAGTCCCCAAATTTCACCCAATTGATTGCCTTAACCTCAAAATTGGCATCCAATTCATGTTGAAAATTCTTCATGAGGTCCCTATTGACCATTTAAAATAATCAATTTGGACTTAGCCCAAGGCTAACCCAAGCTAGACCCAAGCCTAGCCCAACATAACCAAATTGATTAAGGTTCAAAATTCCCTCAAATTGACCCTTCAATTGAACTCAAAACCACTTCCATCCTTCACCAAAGTTGTTCCTTATGATCTTATACACCAAATACAATATTTTTTTGGGCCGATTGACATGGCTAACCTAGCCCAAACCCAAGTTTTGGTCATTTACACTCACTTGGACCCATGCACTAAATGTGACCTAACCACCCTAAAGTCTCCAAATTAACTCTATCACAGCCATTATTTGGACTTAGAGACCAGTCCAAACACTATGAAACCACCTAAATCAAGCCATGTATCAAAGGTCTCCCAAATCAAGGGATATTATTTCCAAAAATGCACATTCTTAGGATACCTTTGCCAAATCAAAGCACGTTTGCGTTAAATTGTTGTGATGGATTCCTCTGGGATCCCTGAGCTCCTAGCCACCTCCCTCTGGTCGGCCGGCCAGCCTAGTGGCCGAAAATGCTCAAAACCGAGAGCCAACCCCATGACACTTCACCCAAATCAAACCTAGGGNTAAGAGCCACTCCCATGGCACCTCACCTAAATCAAACCTAGAGGGGCCAGCTCATCCAAATCAAATTGAAGAGCTCCTCTGCCCTCCACCTAAGCACCACAATGCACACAAACTTATTTGAGAGCGCACCATGGACTTTTTTATAAAAAATCACCTCCCACGACCATGGGAGGTGTGCTGAAAATTTCTCAGAGAGGAGTTTTATAAAAACTCACCTCAACGGCCATGGGAGGTGTGCTGAAATTTTCTTAGAGAGGCCTCTCCAAACTTCTCTTAAAATCACCTCCCACGACCATGGGAGGTGTGCTGAAATTTTCTCAGAGAGGCTTCTCCAAACTTCACACAGGAACTCACCTCCACGGCCATGGGAGGTGTGCTAAAAATTTTCTCAGAGAGAGCTTCCCAAATCACTCACAGAGCTTCTTTGAGACCTCCTCTCCTGCGGCCATGGGAGGTGTGCTAAAATTTTCTTAGAGAGACCTCTCCAAACTCCATACAGAGCTTCCCTAAGATCCCCTCAGTGCATTCCGANAATCACCTCCCACGGGCATGGGAGATGTTCTGAATTTTTCTTAGAGAGGCATCTCCAAACTTCTCACAGAGCTTCCCTAAGATCCCCTTAGTGCATTCCAACTATTTTTCTTCACCAATTCCCACTGCCAGAGCTCAATTTTGAGCTTAAAACCTTGCCGGAAACCAGGACAGAACCCAATACACCTCCACAGTCTACCAAACTCAAATTAACTTCACCCACACCTTCAGAACAGTGAAAGAAGATAAAGCCCCATCAAATTACCCATTGAAATAGCCTCCGCCATAGCTCTAGACCAACACATGAAATCGAGATTGGTCAAATTCATACCTAGGCCTTACACCAAAACCTGAGACTCAATCCCTAGCCTCTTTGGATCATAACGAGCATGCCAAGACCCTCTGATCGAAGCTTCACTTCTCAGAGCAAAGGTATAAAACCTCACCTCCTCTCGAGCCAATTTTGATTCTCCATTTAATTAGGTTTAATTTAATTGCATGATTACCATATGGATGTGTTCGTCTCACTTAGACGAGCCCATAGAATCAAACCCAAAGTGATTTGGTTTAGTCTAGGCTAAGATCTTAGGGTTTTAGTGTGGATAGTCACGGGATCATTCTATCGGGGACGATGACAAAGAGCCGTTTGATCAAGCGTGCATCAAATGGACGGAGGAGATTGAGACGGACAGTGCTTTGGGACATAAGTGGGCCGAGTCAGCAAGCTACGTGGACGGCGACATCCAACCAAAGTGCGCCATGCATGCCTTCGAAGCCGTCGTAGGTTGAGGTGGCACACACGGTTTAAATAGATAAATATGGCTTTTTCTATTTATTTAAGTACCCCCAAACTTAGAAAATCCATAACTTTGTGTAGAAAAATCACAAAAATAAAATAAAAATATGAACAGAAGAGAACAATGTGAAATAAATTTCAAGACCATTTTATGCATATTTTATTTTTAATTATTTAAACACTATTTGGAATCATTCGATTCTCAATGCATATTGACACATCACCTTGGCTTGAAATTTTGGCATATTGTACCCTCTATCAAGGGAAACATCCTTTGATTTTTCTAAAGTTAGAGGAGGTTCCTATACAGTGAGTCATATTTTTCAAGTTTTTTTAAACATTATTTTTTTAACATAATCATGAAAATTACCATATTGATTAGAAAATCCTAAAAAAATTTTGGAAGGTTCACAATGACTAGAGGAAGCTTTGAAAATAGTTTCATGGGTCAAATCATTTAAAATACCCTTTAATTTTACAAACACCAAATCACTGAGATAATTAATTTTGGCAAATATAAACATTTAAATGACTTGATTTTTGATCTCTACTATGATTTATGATCCAAAGAACTCCTCATAAAAATTTCAAAATATTTTGAGTTCATTTGACAACTTAAGTTGATTTTTAAAGAAAAATGTCACTTTTGACACCTAAATGATTTTTTGAAAAAATCAGATTATAACTAAAAGAATTATGAGACTTAGTTTTTTGAGTTCTGTGTGATCAGAGATATTTTATAAAAATAAAATTATATTTAAAATAAAAACTTGATTTTTAGCCTATTTTAAAAATTTAAAATAATTAAAAATTCATAAAAATCACAAAAATAATAAAACTCATGAAAATGTTCTAAATTGCTTTCTAATCACATAGGAATAATTAGAATATTTTTCCTGACTTTCTAAATAATGATATTGAATTTTCAAGCTTAAAATAAAAATTTAAGGGCTAAAAATAAGTTTTCACTAAAATAATTCCAATAAATCAAAGAAAAATAAAAAAAAATTATAAAATTTACTCCTCTGAGTCCTCTAACCCTAGGGAGATTTTTCAAAAATGCAAAAACTTAACTTTCACCACCTAAAATATTTTATTTTTATTAAATAACCCAAAAATTAAAATATTTCTAATAAATCACAGGGAATTCAAAAAATTATGAAATCTTGTTCAAAGGCTTCTCTAGTCTAGGTACACCTCCAGTAAAAATTTCAAAGGATTATAATTTACCTTGATCAAGTTAGGAATTTTCTTTGAAAAATCCTATTTTTTCATAAAAATAATTATATAAAATAAATTAAATTTTCAAAAATCACAGTTTCTCCTTTGATGTCTTAATTGACCCATAAATGAGGTAGGATAAAAATTTCAAAGTTATTTGAATTGTATTTAACAAATTATGAAGTGTTAGAGCCTTAGAGGCAAATGTGTAATTTTGGAAATTTTGCCTTAATTAACATTTAGGCTTAATTCAAAGAGGGAAAATGGGTAACCTCTAATATTAATCAATACATTTGATGTTTAAAACACAAAGGGGTTAATTGGTGGAAACCAATCTCACTTTCTTAATTAAATTTCTAAGTTATTAAAATTTGGAAGTTTATTAAAATTAAATGATCATGGACTTAGGGGTATGACTTTTGAAAATAATTAATCAATTTAATACCCCTATTTTGATTTTCAAATAAAATTCAAATCATGAATTCAAGACCACTTAAAGCTTAACCCCCTATTTTGATTTTCAAATAAAATCCAAATTATGAATCAAGACCACCTAAAGTTTAACCCTTTTCAAAAATTAAATAAGATACTCACCTAGGTCTTAAGGGCTTAGTGGTGACTTAGGCTAAATCAAAATTGACTAAAATTAGAGAAATAAACATAATTATATCAAACATCCTTGAAACACCACTAAGCCCAATTAGAATTAGAGAAATAAACATAACATAATCAAACATCCTTGAAACACCACTAAGCCGAATTAGGATTACTAGGTCTTAAGAGCTTAGTGGTGACTTAGGCTAAATCAAAATTGACTAAATGAGGATTAAGGAAATAAACATAATTATATCAAACATCCTTGAAACACCATTAAGCCCAATTAGGTTTAAAAATAAATAAACATATAAAACACCACTAAACCTAATTAGGATTAAAAATTTGGCTAAGTGTTTAAATTACACTAACTTGCCTCTTTAAGGGTCTTCACCCGCATAACTTTTAAATTAAATGATAAATGATAATTACCCCTTTCTTAAGGATAATTGAGACTTCCATGTTCACTGAGCATTAAGGGTATTTATAGGATAAATTATTAAGCAACATAATAAGTTTAAAAAGAACTCGGGATTTTCCACCTAGGCAGTGAGAGAGTAGCATGGACCTGCTTCTTTCTCCAGATCTGTTGGACATCTTGGAGATCTACTAGCAAGAGAGTAGCATGGACTTGCTTCTTTCTCCAGATCTATTGGACATCTCGGAGATCTACTAAACTTAATATATCTTGCTTTATAAAGTCATCCTTAATTAAACTTCTAAGGGCCCGCCAAGATATGACATAGGGTTAGAAAAATTACCAAAAATTTACTTTTCCTGCTCTTCATAAACTGCCTTAACATGCATTTAAAGCTTCAGGTGGTGGAACGAGAAGACTTGCCAGGTACACTTTTACATTTTTCAGCGTTGTCTTTCTTGTACTTTCATACTGCGCTTTCATACCTGCAAATTTGCATGCTAAACAATGACGTCACCCTGCATGAAAACTAAAACTATCAGGATAGCCACATAACCAAAACCAAAATAAAAACTAAAATCAACCAAGATAAAACTCACCGTCACAACATTCATAATATATAACAACTCAAAATTTAATCACAAACATCACACAAAACTATAACTTCAACTAAATTAAGATGTCTCTATCGGATGATCGGGAATCCCTCGGAGGAGATAACCTATGGTTAGTAACGAGGCTTCCCACGGTTTAAATGAAATTATGGAACTCATTAAGTTAAGTTTAGTAAGTTCATTTGGACTAAGTGAATCCAAATAAAAATAGTGATGCCGGAACGAGGGAACCGTAGGATCCTAACCGGTGTCGCTCAAATCAACTTTAATATGCCCTCACCAGAACGAGGGAACCGTAGGATCCTAACCGGTGTCACTCTAATCAACTTTAATATGCACTCATAAAATTTAAAGAACCCAGAACGAGGGAACCATAGGATCCTAACCGGTGTCGCTCTAATCAACTTTAATATGCCCTCACGAGGGAGTTTAGTAAATTCATTTGGACTAAGTGAATCCAATAGAAAATAGTGGTGTCGGAACGAGGGTTTAGTAAGTTCATTTGGACTAAGTGAATCCAATAGAAAATAGTGATACCGGAACGAGGGAGCCGTAGGATCCTAACTGGTGTCGCTCTAATCAACTTTAATATGACCTCATAAAATTTAAAGATGCGTTTGATAAGTTCATTTGGACTAAGTGAATCCAATAGAAAATAGTGATGCCGGAACGAGGGATTTGGTAAGTTCATTTGGACTAAGTGAATCCAATAGAAAATAGTGATACCGGAACGAGGGAACCGTGTAACCGGTTTCGCTCTAATCAACTTTAATATGCCCTCATAAAATTTAAAGAACTTCAACCATAAGGCCACATGATTTGACATTATAACTTGACATGCTAGATAACTCAAACTCATCGCTGCAAGGAGCTTAGAGCTAGCATGGTGGGCAGCACGGCCATCTTCAACAGCAAAACCTTTCTTCCCCAGCTAAACCAATCTTCCAGACTTAAACAACAAAGCCATAGGACTTTGAGGTCGCTTGCTTATGCAACTTAAATCCTCACCTAACTTAAACAACAAAGCCATAGAACTTGAAGGTTGCTTGCTTATGTAACATAAATCCTCACATTATCTTTAGGCCTTTGCATAGCCCTGCTATACAATATAAGCCCTAACTCGTCTTAGGATTCCGAGGTTGTCGTTTGTCACGACCTAAATCCTCACATCTTCCAGGCTATTTGTGTGATCATTTCACACGAATGTAAGCCCTAACTAATAAAATTGGCAGGATGAAACACCTAAATATTTCTCCTCAAAACTGAAGCCAAACATTAGGATGGCTTGGGAAGTCACCGAGGTTCTCCTTTGGATCTATGACATCCCCTAGTTCATGCCTCCTTTGGATTCTACAATAAAATGTTCCAAATTTAAACCAATCCCCTTTCACACCTCTACATCCGATTTCGCTGAAGAGTCCTACCCTTTGAAATTCCTTGAAGATAATATTTCTTGATTTTTATTGAGAGTCTTCTTAGATGGCTTTGGTCATTTAAGATGTAATTAACTATAGGGGCTTGCCCTTATAGGAAGTAAGTCCGAACCCAGCTTAATAGAAACCCTATTTAATCCTTTATATTAAATAGAGGAACTTGTCGGCATATACAAAGGTTTAGCAGACGGAACGGACGTCATACTTTTCTTAGCTTATTTGATTGAGCCTCATCCTCAGGTCTTGTGTTTATCCTTCAGGATAGATACAGGATTTGAGGTACAGTGCTCTTTCATTTGAAACTATGAAAAATATGGGGTCAGTTTGATTTCATACTTCAACATCCTTCCGAAGCGGGCGACGGGATTTTGATTCCGGTGACTGACAGCTTCTTACGGTCAACTCCAACCCCAAAATAACGCTGACACCTACTTCTTTCTCTAGATCTTTTGGATACCCCGGAGATCTACTAAACTTAATATATTTTGTTTAATAAAATTATCCTTAATTAAACTCTTACGGACCCACCAAGATATGACCTAGGGTTAGATAGGTCGCCAAATTTTACTTCCCTGTCTCGTATAATCTGTCTTAAAATGCATTTTAAGTTTCAGGTGGTGGAACGAGAAGACTCGCCAGGTACGCTTTTACAGTTTTCTGTTGTCTTTCTTGTACTTTCATACTGTACTTTTATACCTTGCATGCTAAACAACGATGCCACCCTGCATGAAAACTAAAACTATCAAGATAGCCACAAAACAAAAATGAAAACTAAAACCAAAACTAAAATCAACCAAGATAAAATTCACCGCCACAACATTCATAAAATAAAATAACTTAAAATTTAATCACAAACATCACACAAAACTACAATTGCAACTAAATTAAGATGTTTCNAGAGGTAACCAACGATTGCTAACGAGGCTTCCCACGGTCTAAATGAAATTATGGAACTCATTAAGTTGAGTTTCGTAAGTTCATTTGGACTAAGTGAATCCAATAGAAAATAGTGGTGCTAGAATAAGGGAACCGTAGGATCCTAACCGATAAGTTTATTTGGACAAAGTGAATCTAATAGAAAATAGTGATGCCGAAATGAGGAAATCGTAGGATCCTAATCGGTGTCGCTCTAATCAACTTTAATATGCCCCTATAAAATTTAAAGAACTTCAACCATNTGGTAACCTACGGTTGCTAACAAGGCTTCCCACGGTTTAATTGAAATTATGGAACTCATTAAGTTGAGTTTAATAAGTTTATTTGGATAAAGTGAATCTAATAGAAAATAGTGATGCCGAAATGAGGAAATCGTAGGATCCTAACCGGTGTCGCTCTAATCAACTTTAATATGCCCCTATAAAATTTAAAGAACTTCAACCACAAGGCCACTTGATTTGATACCATAACTTGACACACTAGAAAACTCAAACTCGTCGCGGCAAGGAGGTTGGAGCTAGCACGGTGGGTAGCATGACCATCTTCAACAGCAAAACCTGTCTTCCCCAGCTAAACCAGTCTTCCTTCCTTAGAATTCAACAACAAAGCCATAGAACTTTGAGGTTNGAACCTGTCTTCCCCAGCTAAACCAGTCTTCCTTCCTTAGAATTCAACAACAAAGCCATAGAACTTTGAGGTTGTTTGCTCATGCAACGTAAATCCCCACCTTATCTTTAGGCTTTTGTGTAGCCCTGTTATACAATATAAGCCTTAACTCGTCTTAGGATTCTGAGGTTGTTGTTTGTCACAACCAAAATCCTCACATCTTCCAGGTTGTTTGTGTGATCGTTTCACACGAACGTAAGCCCTAAATAATAAATTGACAGAATGAAACACCTAAATATGTCTCCTCAAAACTAAAGCCAAACATTAGGATAGCTTGGGAAGTCACTGAGGTTCTCCTCTGGATCCATGACATCCCCTAGTTCTTCCTCCTTTGGACTCTACAACAAAATGTTCCAAATTTGAACCAATCCCCTTTAACACCTCTACGTCTGATCTCCTTGAAGAGTCCTACCCTTTGAAACCCCTTGAAGATAATGTTTCTTGATTTTTATCGAGAGTCTTCTTAGGTGACTTTGGTCATTTAAGAAGTAATTANTAAATCCTCACATCTTCCAGGTTGTTTGTGTGATCGTTTCACACGAACGTAAGCCCTAACTAATAAATTGACAGAATGAAACACCTAAATATGTCTCCTCAAAACTAAAGCCAAACATTAGGATAGCTTGGGAAGTCACTGAGGTTCTCCTCTGGATCCATGACATACAGGATGAAATACCTAAATATTTCTCCTCAAAATTGAAGCCAAATATTAGGATAGCTTGGGAAGTCACCGAGGTTCTCCTCTGGATCCATGACATCTCTCTAGTCCTTCTTCCTTTGGATTCTACAATAAAATGTTCCAAATTTGAACCAATCCCCTTTCACCTTAGTTCTTCTTCCTTTGGATTCTACAATAAAATGTTCCAAATTTGAACCAATCCCCTTTCACCCTCCTCCTTTGGATTCTACAATAAAATGTTCTAAATTTGAACCAATCCCCTTTCACACCTCTATGTCCGATCTCATTGAAAAGTCCTACCCTTTGAAACTCCTTGAAGATAGTATTTCCTGATTTTTATCGAGAGTCTTCTTAGGTGTCGATTTCGTTGAAGAGTCCTACCCTTTGAAATTCCTTGAAGATATTTTTTCTTGATTTTTATCGAGAGGATTTCGTTAAAGAGCCCTACCCTTTGAAATTCCTTGAAGATAATATTCCTTGATTTTTATCGAGAGTATGTTGAAGAGTTCCACCCTTTGAAATTCCTTGAAGATAATATTTCTTGATTTTTATCGGGAGTCTTCTTAAGTGCTTGAAGAGTCCTACCCTTTGAAACCCCTTGAAGATAATATTTCTTGATTTTTATCGAGAGTCTTCTTAGGTGACTTTGGTCATTTAAGA
>JXCR01148242.1:309833-321548 GCA_002079205.1 Phalaenopsis hybrid cultivar
CTATTACTTGTTGTTGATTATATGTCCAAATGGGTTGAAGTTGTTGTTGTACTAAAATGTGATGCTCGGAGTGTTCTAAGTGTTTAAATAAAAATATTTTTACAAGATATGGAATGTGGAGAGTATATATTACTGATGGTGGATCCCATTTTAGGAATAAGAGAATCGAGAAATTGATTAAAAAATAAGATTTTATGCATAGATTATATATTGTCTATCATCCTTAAACTAATGGTCTAGTAGAGATATCAAATCGCGAAATAAAACAAATTTTAGAAAAACTGTAAACCCTTAAAAATTGGATTGGTCTACTAGATTATATACTGCATTATGAGCATATAGAACTGCTTATAAGACTCCTATTTGAATTCCTCCATATAGACGTATTTTTGGAAAAAAAAAACATGTCACTTACCAGTAGAATTGGAGCATAAAGTATTTTGGGCTATTAAAGAATTTANAAAAAAAAACATGTCACTTACCAGTAAAATTGGAGCATAAAGTATTTTGGGCTATTAAAGAATTTAATTTTAATCTAAAAGATGCTGGTGAGAAAATATTATTACAATTTAATGAACTTGAGGAGATTAGAAATGAAACATATGATAATGCAAAAATTCATAAAGAGAAAATGAAAATATGGCATGATCAAAAGATTATTAAAAAGAAGTTCGAACCTGAACAAGAAGTTTTACAATATAATATATGATTGAGATTATTTCCAGGAAAACTGAAATCCAGATGGTTAAAACAATGAAAAGTAATTAAAGTCTATCATTATGGAACTGTTGTTATNGCCTGAACAAGAAGTTTTACAATATAATATATGATTGAGATTATTTCGAGGAAAACTGAAATCCAGATGGTTAAAACAATGAAAAGTAATTAAAGTCTATCATTATGGAACTGTTGTTATTAAAGATCCTAAAACTAGAAAGATATTTAAAGTTAATGGGCATCGATTGAAACATTGTTATGAAGGATACATACAAAAATTTAAAGAAGTTTTGATGTCAAGTCATTCTGATTAAACAATGGTAACTCGGGCTGCGAAGTTAAACCAAGCGCTTTGTGGGAGGCAACCATATATAAATCTATATATCTATATATTACTATTTTGTTTAATAAGTGTTTTTAGGAAATAATAATATTTAGAGACCTAAACAATTTTATATGTCATAAATTAAGACAAATATTGGTATTGGAGGAAAATTTAGAATTGAATTGAGCAAAAAAATAAAAGATGTGATTTTGGCCTCTAGCACCGATGGCACTTGCATGTATAGACCATGGCGCCGACAGCGCCATCGGGACCGCCGACGGCGTCCCAAGTAGTTTTGCGTGTTCAATGTGAATGCAGCAGACTTTGGCGGGATTGTGCTCNACAAAAAAATAAAAGATGTGATTTTGGCCTCTGGCACCGATGGCACTTGCATGTATAGACCATGGCGCCGACAGCGCCATCGAGACCGCCGACGGCGTCCCAAGTAGTTTTGCGTGTTCAATGTGAATGCAGCAGACTTTGGCGGGATTGTGCTCCTAAATAACCACCAAGAGGTGTTTTTAAATGCCTCAAAACTGCCTTGGAGGACCAGAAACTTCCTAATTTTGAATTCCATAGCTTTCAATTCCATATATACTTCAAGGTATGGAGTTTTCAATAGAAGAAAGTTTATCAGTTTTGATGCGCAGAGATTATACGACAAATTCATTACAAAAAAGAGACTTATCAAAGAGAGAGGCTTTATCAATCATGTATTGAGTAATCCAAGTTCACAGATTGAGAAAATCATTACACAGAGGCGTTGGGAAGTTTTATGCTACACTACNTTGCTCCTAAATAACCACCAAGAGGTGTTTTTAAATGCCTCAAAACTGCCTTGGACGACCAAAAACTTCCTAATTTTGAATTCCATAGATTCCAATTCCATATATACTTCAAGGTATGGAGTTTTCAATAGAAGAAAGTTTATCAGTTTTGATGCGCAGAGATTATACGACAAAGTCATTACAAAAAAGAGACTTATCAAAGAGAGAGGCTTTATCAATCATGGATTGAGTAATCCAAGTTCACAGATTGAGAAAATCATTACACAGAGGCGTTGGGAAGTTTTATGCTACACTACAGTTGCAGTTTTTGTACCAGTGGTAAAGGAATTCTATGCTAACTTACATGGAATTACCCAAGGAGTCATCTTCGTTCGAGGTAAGGCTGTACCATTTACTCCGGCTTGAATTAACTATTTGTATATGATAGAAAACGTTCCAATCTATCATTATACAAATTTTATCCCAACGAGAGATATGATGCAAGATGTATATAATTTTCTCACGGATGAAAATGATAATTGGGAAATCAAAGATGAGGGATATGTTAGTTTCTCTGCTTCACTACTTAATCCAATATCAAAATTATGGCATTTCTTCATATCTGCAAAATTATTCCCTACGATGAAGATTAGTAGAGTTATAAGAGAAAGTGTCATTTTAAACTATTGCATTCAAATTGGTAAGCCCATTGATGTGGGATCAATTATTTTCAAATCTATTATGGGTATTATTATGAATGGGCCAATATATGGACGGGGGCATCCTTCCACAATTTTCTTACTTTACAATCAATCTCAAGTGCCATACGAAAGTTAGGAGAAAGTATTTTTGCCCTGCGAGCCTATGATTTCAATTGATGAAAATTATAATGGGAATGGGAATGAAGCATTAGATATTATTTTGGATCATTTATCACATGCTTCAACACCATTAATGCCACAAACAGTTGGAAGTTCAATAGCTTTGGAGAAGAAATTGAAGAAAATAAAAAGAGAACTTCAGAGTATTACGAATGCAATATGAAATCTCAACTACCTTTTTGATCACCTAGATTGGAAGATGAAGGAGAACTTTGATCATACTGGAACAATTGAGGCAGCATTGGTGTAGATTTTCAAGAAAAATGGATGGATCGATAAAAATTTGACTGATCAATTCCTGTACCGGCACTTTTACAATTTGTATGTCTATTACCAATCTATGGGAGATATTAGAGGAGGAGAAAATACTGAAGATGAAGCAGAATAATTGAAGAAGTTGGACTCTCTAATACTTAAAGTAGTTAGGTATTTAATGTGATTGTGTGGATTTGATTTACTTTAATTTTCTTTAGAAATCTATCGACTTTGATTGTGTATATAGTTTTGTGTCAGCGTTCTAGTGTTGTGGCTTGATTTTGACTCTGAATTATAGTTTAGTTTGTTTAATGTATGTGGAAGTGTGATTAGAAAAATGTATTTGTAAAAAGTGTATTTTCATATATAAAAGATAGTTTGGTGTTGTTTGTAAAAATGCTTGTTTGTGAATTATTTTAAGATGAAAATTAGTGTTCAAACAGACTAAATAAACTTTAGAGTAGATTGAAAGAATATTGAAATTTGCGAAAAACAAAAAAATGAATTTTTTGGCCACTTGCGCTGACGGCGCCGTCATGGGCGTCGACAGCGCCCTCGACCTGAAAACCACCAAAACACCTTAAAATTTTGTGATTTGCATAGTAAAATGCCATTTTTACCTTTAGTCACCTTCAACCTCTGGTTTTTTACACCTAGGGCTTGCTATTGCTCGGATTTGAGGCAATTTTAAGGCAAACAAAGTTTGGATTTCATCTTCTCTAGGTAAGAGCTATACTTTGAACTTAAAAGTTTTTATTTTCACTAATGATTTATCTTACATTGCCGAGATCCAAAATTTTGATATTTTTTTGGAAGATTTTGAGAAAATCCTTTAGTGAAGAACTCTTACTTAAGAGATTTAAGTTTAAAATGTTCCACATTGTGATTATCAGAATTTTTGAGAATTTATTTAGTTTCTATCAATTTTTTGTAGATTACCATCCCACCAAGAATGAGCAAATGAAAGAGAAAGGTGGATTTTGATGATCAAAAGTTTGTCAATTACAAGGCCAACATTTGCTTCAATAGTCTACTTACAACTAAAAAAGTAATTCCGGATCGAGGATTTAAAAATCTGAGTGGAGAAGTCGAAAGAATAATTAATGCTCGGAAATGGGAGAATTTTTGTTACTTTATTGTCGGGGCTATTATTCGTGTAGTAATGGAGTTCTACGCTAATTTTAAAGAGACTTCTTAAGACTTTGTTTTTTTTTTGTTGAAAAATGGTGGAATTTATTCCAAGGAAAATTAATGCATTTTATCAGTTAGAAGATGTCTATAGCTATCAGTATAAATCATTTTTTGCTACGAATGAGGCCTTAGATAAAGTTATTTCTTTTCTTATTAATGGAAGAGGAGCTTGGAAGGTGAAGAATGATATTAAGGTAAACTTTCATCTTTCTATGTTAAATTTAGTATCTAAGGTCTGGCAGTACTTTATTTCTAGTAGAATGATTCCAACAAATCATTATAGTGAGGTTACAAAGGATAGGTCCATCTTGAACTTTTGTATCCAGCAGATGAGAAGGATAGATGTAGGCTCTATTATTTATAAAAACACTCGATCTATTGCTTTGGAAGAGACTACTGGTGGTTTAGCACACTCTACCCTGATCTTCACACTATGTGAACAGGCAGGAGTTGATTTTAGAATGGATGAGGAGAGGATTGAACCTTTAAAACCTATTGCTCCTGCTAATATAAAGACTTATGAATCTCACGTTGGATGGAGATCTGGAAGTAGAACCAGGGATATTCCTTCTACTTCAAGTACTACTTCTACTACACCTACTATCCAGGAACTCATAGAGCAAATGATGATCCAACAGGGACATATCTTGAGAATGGAAAGTACAATGAAAATACGGAGGCCAGAAATGTACACAATGATGATTTGACAAGACAAAATTTTGAATAAGATGTTGCTTATGATGATGCAATAATTAGATACATGAGAGGTAACCACTCAGTTCAGTTTCCTATTCATCCTGTTTTTACCTCATATCAGCAGCAAAATATGGATGTGGAAGAAGAAGATGATGATGATGATGATTGGTGATGTTTTAGTTAGATTTTTTAGTTTATTTTTGGTTGTACTTTATTGTTGAGACTATTTTTTTAGAGTGTAACACTTTATTTTAAATGTTATGTTGTGTTGCAAACCATTTCAGTACAGTTGTTAGTTTTTAGTACTTGTTTGAAGGTAATTGTAGTTAAACTTTTTCTTAGCAAAATTTTATATGCATTATGTGTTATTTAATGTTTTAAGTCTTGTAGCTTTTCATATTAGCATCTGCAATATTTCAGAGTTAAGTTTCATATCAAAACCTTCAGCAGGTAAGTCTTTCCTTCATGTATTAAATGTTTTCTTTCACCCTTTATTTTTCAGTTTTTCATGCTAAATCTTTTAAAAATTTAACTTTTGGGAGGAAAAGAAAACTTCCTTTTTAAAGAAAAGAAACTTAATTTTATTTGTCCTCAATTAGTTATATTTTCAAAATATTTTAAAAATCAACATGACCTTTAGTATTAGAGGGTAACTTTAGATAACTATATTTGTGTTTCTAAACATATAGTAAACCTACGTAAAAATTTTTAATAATAAAGGTTAATTTTAGAGATTAAGATATTTGGTAGGATAGAATAAGACTATGTTTTTTCTATTGTAAGTAATGGAATTTGTATTTTTGCAGTAAAAATCTTAGGGATTCATGTAAGAAGAAATGAATAAAACTTTATGAAAATCTTTAAAGCTAGTATAAATTTATAAAGTGAAAGAATGTGAAATGTTTTTAACTTTAAGAAGAAGATAGTGAAGTTTAAAATCATTAAAGGCTATCCAGATATAGTAATCCTCACATAAAAAAAGAGAAAAGAAAAGAAAAAGGATTAAAAATGATCCTGAAAAAGAAATTAAAAAGAAAAGAAAAAAAATAAAAAAGAAAAGAAAAAAGATTAAAAATGATCCTGAAAAAGAAAAGAAAAATAAAGAAAAGAAAAAGATGTGAGAAGAAGCTTGAAGAGATGCCTAATTAAAAATTAGCTTCACTTGAATCAACTTAAAGAAGAAGGCTTAGCTACATTTTCTAAACTTATATTTCAGTATTAGCATATTTACTAGTAAAGTTTTATGAAGTTCTTTTTCATATGGATATTCTAAGTGGTTTTAATATGAATAATTGGTAATTTTCCTTGAAAAGAATAGAGAATCATTAATCTTAGACTTGACTCCTAGATATTCTTATACATTTAGTACTAACTAGAGTTATTTTACATTTTTCTTAAATTATGTTGTTATATTTAGTGGACTAAAATATAAAAATCTAGAAGTTAAAATGTTTGCCATAAGTCATATTTTTATTTAGTAAAGGAGTTACCTGAGGACAAGTAATATTTAGTTTTTGGGGATTTTGATATACAAAAAATATATACATTTTTAGACCAATATTTTATACTCATTTTTGGTGATATTACACTTTAAAGGAATATTTTTTCATGTTTTATTGTAGGTTGTTGATTCTTAGGATTTGGAGCAAAATGGATGAAATTTGGAGTCAAAATGGACTTTTTGAAAAATTCTTCAGCGTCGATGGTGCCAGATTAGGCGCCGACAAAGTTGTTTGACTGAGAATATGGATTTAATTAAATGATCACTAGCTCCAGTGTTGGTGCAAACCCTATTTCTAGAAGATTCGATGAATTTGGATGCACCTATTAAAAAATCAACCTTAGGCTCTATTTAGAGCCGAAATTTATCAACAATGCCTCTTCGTACTCCTCCGCTCACTCTTCGTCTTTCTTTGCATTTCTTCACCCCTTCATGACACTTTGCATTNTCCTATTAAAAAATCAACCTTAGGCTCTATTTGGAGCCGAAATTTATCAACAAAGCCTCTTCGTACTCCTCCGCTCACTCTTCGTCTTTCTTTGCATTTCTTCACCCCTTCATGACACTTTGCATTCTTCGACGCCATTCCACACCATTAGTCATTTATTTTCTATATAGTTTTGAGTTTTTTTGTTGTGAGTTTAAGTGTGAATTGTTCTCTAAGAGTGTTGGAGGGGAAGAGAAGTGAGAGATTTCTTCTTCCTACTTTTCCTAAGAGAGGCTATAAGGGATTTTCTTTGAGAAAGAATTTCAAATAAGTGTCGTTTGTTTATTATTGTTGTATGAAATTTCCTTTATATATGAAATTTGTGTTTTTTGTGTCTTTCTCATGAAGTCTGAGTAGTTTCCTTTATCTTTCTCCCTACTCTGAGACATGGTGAAATTAAGAGATAATTTGGATGTGCCAATGTGAAAATATAAAATAAATTGTGATAGTTTTTCAACTCTGCTCTTAATTTACTTTTCGATCAAGCCAATTGAATTGTTAAAATATCTTATGAAACATATGATTTGGGAAAGAGAGTAATATAGTGAGAATCACATTTAAGTCCATGAAGGAGTATTTCGTTCATGAAATTAATTGCAAATAAATAGGGAAATATACATTGTTAGGGGTAGAATTGGAGATTTTTAGGGTGACAGACTAAAATCCCCAATTTGATCTTAGTTCTTAACAACTAAAGTGAGAGTTACCCCTCAGGGGAAGGAAAGTGGGAGCCAGTATCCTCTTAGCCTAGCCCCTGATTTAGGGACTAAACCTATGATTAGCCAAAAATTTTCTATAATACTGAATCAGTGTAGAGAATTAAAATTACTCCTATTTGGTACAATACAACTTCAAACCAATTATTTCATCACATTTCACTAAAGAGTCATTATAGTGAGAAAGATGTTTTTCATATTTGAAAACTTCATCGCGTAAACATAGTTTAGTAGGTACTATTTTAAACTTTGCATTTAAATTTTGCTACTAGTTAATAATTTAGTTTTGATAGTATCTCAAACATTTGAAATTAGTGACAGTAATTTCGTTTTATTTATGTGAATTTCCTAGTTAATATATCATTTCAAATTTAAACCTTCCTCGTGGGATCGATATTTGAGACTTAAAAGAGAAATTCTTATATTACTTGATAACGATACGTATACTTGCATAGAATCCCAACTCTAAGTGCTTAACGTTATTATTCATAAAATACCACATCAAGTTTTTGGCACTATTGTAAAGCGGAGTCATCTTTATAAATTTTACACAACTATATTTTCTTGGGATCAATTAAACATCTCCTCAAGCTTCTCCTCACATCTTTTTTTTTATTCTTTTCTCTTTTTTTTTTCAGGATCATTTTCAATCCTTTTTCTTTTCTTTTTTTTTTCTTTTTTTATGTGAGGATTCTTATATCTGGATGGCCTTAAATGATTTTGAGCTTCACTATCCCCTTCCTAAAGTTAAAAAATTTTCACATTCTTTCACTTTATAAATTTATATTAGCTTTAAAGATTTTTCATAAAGGTTTATTATTTTCTTCTTACATAAATCTCTAAGATTTTTTAACACTTCAAAAAGACAAATTCCTTTACTTATAATAAAAAACCATAGTCTTATTCTCTTATACCAAATATCTTAATCTTTAAAATTAACCTTTATTATTGAAAATTTTTACTTAAGTTTATTATATATTTAGAAACACAAATATAGTTATCTAAAGTTACCCTCAAATACCAAAGGTCATGTTAAATTTAAAAATATAGCTAATTGAAGACAAGTAAAATTAAGTTTCTTTCTTTAAAAAAGAATTTTTCTCCCCCCCCCCCTCAACTTAAAATTTTAAAAGATTTTGCATGAACAACCTAAAAAGAAATAAAGGGTGAAAGAAAATAATTAATACATTAAAAAAAAACTTACCTATTGAAGGTTCTGATACTTAAACATAACTTTGAAATATTGCAGGTGCTAATATGAAAAGGTACAAGACTTAAAACATTAAATTACACATAATACACAAATAAAAATTTGTTGAGAAAGAATTTACTACAAATACATTTAACAAAGTACCTAACTAACAATAGTACTAAAATGATTTCCAATGTAAAAATAGTTTTACAATCCTACTATTCAGAATATAACATAACATCAAAAATAAACAAAGTATCACACTCCAAAATAAAAAAAAAATATATCAATAAAGAATAACCCACTATAAACTAAATAAAAGATCAAAAAACATCACTAGTCATCATCTTCTTCTTCTTTTACATCAAAGTTTTGCTGTTGATACGGGGTAAACATAGGGTGAGTAGGAAACTGAACTGAGTGGTCACCCCTCATGTATCTAACCATCGCATCATCATAAGCAGCATCATATTCAAACTTTTGTCTTGTCAAATCATCATTATGTGCATTTCTGGCCTCCATATTTTCCATTCTATTTTCCATCCTCAAGATATCTCCTTGTTGAATCATTAGTTGCTCCATAAGTCTCAAACGAGTAAGGGTACTAGAAGTAGAAGGAATATCCCTACTCCTACTTCCAGATCTCCATCCAACATGAGATTCATAAGTTTTAATATTTTCAGGCCCAATAGGTTTTAGAGGTTCAATCCTCTCCTCATTCATTCCAAAATCAAATCTCGCCTGTTCATATAGTGTGAAGATCAGGGCAAGGTGTGCTAAACCACCAATAGTTTCACCCAAAGCAATAGCACAAGTGTTTCTATAAATAATAGAGCCTACATCAATTTTTCTCATCTGCTGGATACATAAGTTCAAGATGGCCCTATCTTTTGTAACCTCACTATGATGATTTGTTGATATCATTCTAGCAGATATAAAATAATGTCAGGCCTTAGATACTACATTTAACATAGAAAAAGGGAATTTTACCTTAAAATTATTCTTCACCTTCCAAGCTCCTCTTCCATCAATAAGAAAAGAAATAACTTAATCTAAGGCCTCATTTGTAGCAAAAAATGATTTGTACTGACAGCTATACGCATCCTCTAACTGATAAAATTCCTTAATTCTTCTTGGAGTAAATTCTACCATTTTCCCACAAATAAAAGCGTAGTCTTCAGAAGTTTATTTTAAGTTGGCATAAAACTCCATCACTATACCAATAATAGCCTTGGCAGTAAAGCAACAAAAATTCTCCCACTGCCGAGCAACGATTAATCTTTTGACTTCTCCACCTGAATTTTTAAATGCTCGATCCGGAATTACTTTCTTAGTTGTGAGCAAACTATTAAAAAAAATGTTAGCCTTGTAGTTAACAAACTTTTGATCATCAAAATTCACATTCTTATTTCCCTTGCTCATTCTCGGTGCATGGTAATCTAAGAAATTTGATAAAATCCAAATAAATTGCCAAAATTTTGAAAATCACAATGTAGGACGTCTTAAACTTAAATCTACTAAGTAATAGTTCTTCACCAAAGGATTTTCTTCAAAATCTTCTCAAAAAATTCTCAAAATTTTAGATCTCGGCAATGTAAGATAAATCCTTTATGAAAATAAAAAATTTTAGGTTCAAAGTGTAGCTCTTACTGAGAGAAGATGAAATATGAACTTCTTTTTGGCTTAAAATTGCCTCAAATCCAAGCAATAGTAAGTCCTAGGTGCACAAACTGGAGGTTGAAGGTGACCGAAAGGGTAAAAATGGTGTTTTCACTGTGCAAATTGTGAATTTTAAGGGATTTGGGTACTTTCGGGACAAGGGCGATGTCGACGCCCATACTGGCGTTGTTGGCGCCAATGGCCAAAAATTCAATTTTTTGCTTTTTGCAATTTTTAAATTTCTTTCAATTCACTCCAAAGTCTAATTAGTCTTTTTGAACATGAATTTTCATCTTAAAGTAATTCACAAACAAGTACTTTCACAAACAACACCAAACTAACATTTATATATAAAAATCCAATTCTTACAAATACACTTTTCTAACCACACTTTAACATACATAAACATAAAGCAAACTAAATTATAATTGAGCGTCAAAATCAAACTACAACACTAGAACGCTGACACAAAATTATACAAACAATTAAAGTTATAAGAGTTCTAAAGGAAAGTAAATCCAACACAATCACATTAAAAATATAATTGCTCTGAAATAGTGGAGAGTCCAACTTCTTCAATTATATTACCTCATCTTCAAAACTTTCTCCTCCTCAAATATCTCCCATAGACTAGTAATGGACATACAATTATAAAAGGGACAATATGGGAATTGATCAGTTGATTTTTCATCAAACGATCCATTTTTGTTGAACATCTGCACCAAACATGCTTCATGTGTTCCAGTATGATCAAAGTTCTCATTCATCCTCCAATTTATGTGATCAAAAATGTAGTTAAGATTTCCTATTGCATTCATAATACTTTGAAGTTCTCTTTCAAATTTCTTCATTTCTTCTCCAAAGCTATCAAACTTTCAACTGTTTGTGGTATTAATAGTGTTGAAGCATGTGATGAATGATCCAAAATAAAATCTAATGCTTCATTTCCATTCCCAATATAATTGTCATTTCCATTCCCAATATAATTGTAATCAATAAGAATCATGGGCTCCTAGGGTAGTAATACCTTCTCCCAACTTTCATATGGCACTTGAGTTTGACTGTAAAGTAAGAAAATTGTAAAAGGATTTCCCAGTCCATATATAGGCCCATTCATAATAATACCCAAAATAGATTTGAAAATAATTGATCCCACATCAATGAGCTTTTTCATTTGATGCAATAGTTTAAAATTACAGTTACTTTTGCGACTCTACTAATCTTCATGGTAGGGAGTAATTTTGTAGAGATGAAGAAATGCCATTGTTTTGATATTTGATCACTAAAGTAAAGAAACTAACATATCTCTCATCTTTGATTATCCAATT
>JXCR01148243.1:0-12713 GCA_002079205.1 Phalaenopsis hybrid cultivar
TTTAAGTAGGGTTACAAATTTAGCTCAAAAGATCTAGATTGTTGGGAAATCAAATCAAATTTCGACTCGAATGAAGCTCAACTAAATCGTCAATAAGCTATGCCCATATCAGATCATACTTGTATTGATCCAAGCTTTAATAGGATTGAAAAATATATGTTTGCATGTATGCATGCATAAGAAAATAAATTTATATATGTAATTAGATTTGAATATATATACATATAGTGAAAATTAAGTGGTCAACAGAACCAGGAAGCTTCAATAGTTTGTGTAGATGTGATATGCCTGCTCCTACGGACAGGAGGGCCGACCTGCCAGATGAACCACCAGTCCAAGGAAGATTGGTCTGTACCAGCCAAACCAGCCAGCCTGGCGAAGCCTACAGGCCCAACCGAGAGAGCTGGAAGCCCTAGGAACTGCTCAGCATGATTCCAGCGTTCGGGTGGAGCCCACACAAACATTAATCACGTAGAAAAGGAGGGGAATTAACTGGGGATTAGAGGAGAAAGTCTGAATGGATTTTGGAGAGTATTAATTTGAATGGATTTTGGTTAGGGTTTGTTTTATATTAGTTTTGGTTGCAGTTTTTCTTTTCTCTCAATATTTCTAGGGGCATCTAGGGTTTGTGGAGAGAATAGATCTCAATTTGTAGATCTTCCCTTGTATCTTGTTTGTTTTCTTTGATATTAATCAAATTAGCCCAACCTTGGGTTTCTCTGCATATCTATTGCAATTTGCTCACTGATTTTGACTTTGGTTCGTGGCAAGATAAAACTTCAGCTTAGATATAATGCAAAACATATTTTTGGATTGCAACCATAGATAAATTTCCTAATTTAGCCAGCACATATACCACAAGAATAATCAGGTGATCTAAAATTCATGAACAATGTTCTTGATGCAAGAATGTTGTCAATAGACCAAAAAAAAAACCCCAAAACATCAATATTAACAACCAAGTTTCTGAATCAATAATATTTACTCGGCTTATGTATTGTTACATTGTCTAAGGAAAAAAAAAAAACTCTTCAAAAGCATAACACGGTGCAGTTGACATAAGATCAAGCTATCCTGCTTCACTTGAAAAACCAAAATTTATGGGCAGAAAGAAAAATATACCATTTTCAGTATTTCAAATATAACCCTTAGTTATAATTTTTTTTTAAAAAAGGATAATTACATATAAACACCCAAAACATTGATATTTGCATATTAACCTGCCAGGATATTTTTTTGAACTACTAAATTGATGTATTTATGCATGCCATGATCAAACAATTGAGTGATAAAAATGAAAAATATAGGTCGACGTTTTACCATGAATTTTGATATTTTTGTGAGAATTTGAAAAATGGATGAAAGAGGGTGGTTGATTTGTAAATAACAAGTTTCGGGTGGTCTGTCCATTAAAAAAAGAAGAAAAAAAAAGTAACAGGAGATATATGAAGCAAATGCCTTTGCACCTATTTGACACAGATTCAGGATTCAGACAGACAAAACAAGAAAACCAATAAAAAAATAAAAAAATAAAAAGAAAGCATGAGAAGCAATCAAGCTGAGGGGCCAAAATGAAAACATTGAATTGCAGTTCAAGCTTAGAAGTGCCTGTAACTAAAGCAGAATTAAAGAGACAAAAAATCATTATTCCCATTAAGCAAAGAAACAGTAGAATTTGATCCATAAGGTTGAAAAGAACTCATCTTTTCATCTAATATAGCTAACTGACCCTTCACCCAAGGTGGGTTGTTCTTGCCTTCAATCCACAATGCCTCACCTGTGTGCTTGTGCTTAAAATCTGGGTACCTGGAATTTTTCTGTACAAAAGAGGAACCATTCAATAATCTCATTATAAAAATGGGGCATTTACATTAATACCACTCAATTCCAGCGCATTTACATATCTAACACTTAAACTTTACTTTTTACATTTATACCATCAAAAAATTTCATATTACATAAAAAATACCACCTTTTTAACTTCTAAAATGTGGAATACACCTTTTCATGCATAGGTAAGATGGATGTATGATAAAAATTGAAGCTTAGGTGTTAGGTATGCAAGTACAAAGAAATTTTGGAGTATGTATGTAAATCTTCCAAAAAAAATGAATCAAGATTTACATACGTACCACTCAATTCTTATGTAATTACATATCTAGCACCTTACCTATGTATCAAAAGGTGTATTTTACTTTTTAAAGTCAAAATAGTGGTATTATTTATGCGCTGTGAAAGATTTGGGTGATATTAATGTAAAAGCCAAGTTTAGGAGACAGATATATCTAAAATGTAAAATACACCTTTTCATGCATAGGTAAGGTGGTATGTACGGTAAAAATTGAAGTTTAGGTGTTAGATGAATATAAATACATAGGAATTGAGGGTATGTTATGTAAATCTTTCCTATAAAAATTCACCTGCAGTAGTTGCTAAGTTGAATTCAAAGAGAAGAAAAAAGAACCTTATTCTTTCTATTGTCCCACCAGTCTACAGGATTAGCAAAGAAAGCTTGCCAGAGCTCCTCTGCTGAAGATGAAGCAAAATTGTTTCCCGAATAATTTTCATTCCTTAGATCTGCATTACAAGACAAATAAAATGAAGCAAAAAGTAGTTCCAAAGTATGAAGTACAAAAATTAAAAAAAATAAAAAAAAAAACAAGTACCAGAATTCACGGATTGTGTACCCTGTTCATACGATGGAGCTGGTTGGAAGCTCCTCTCAATAAAATTTAGCTGCTGAACAACAATCTGCAATAACATAAGAAACTTAGCGAAGAATGGAAAATCAAGAGCAATTTACATACAAACCACACAATCTTATGTATCTACATATCTAACACCCAAAGTTTGATGTATATACTAATAACAGCTTGATGTCATAAACCTATGCATGAAAAGGTGTATTTCATTATTAAAAAAAGGTGATCGTGGTAGTTTTGATGTGATGTTAAATATTTAAGTAGTGTGTATGCAAATATGAATGTTTAGGTGTAATAAATGCAAACACACAAGAATTGTGTGGTATGTATGTAAATGTCCCAAAAATCAAATCACAAACAAGGAAAATAAAAGATTTAATAACTGGTCACCACAAGTTTAACAGTTTGGAAAAACCAAATATTTTCTGCAAAAAACTTGGACGAGGATATCCTAAGCTAAAATAACTTGTGAAATAGGACATTTTTTCTAGAAATGCATGATATTTCTATCAAATTGCAAAACATGTCCTATTCCATATGACAACAAGTAACAATGTAGCACAAGAGGCCAACATAAATTTTCAGGAGGAGTTTCTCGAGGTTGAGGGAGTGATTTGCCATAATGTGCAATAAACAGGAAAAAAAAAAAGTGGACTCAAGTCAGAAGATCAAGCCAAGCCAAGGGATCAAAACATGAAAAATATGAAAACTGAAGCCTTGAAGACCATATATATGTTTATGTTATCATGTTTATGTATTTTCTATTTTTAGTGGGTGTCGTGTTGCATGGCTGGGTATCTATGGTTGTATTTGTATTTATGTGTTGTAATTAGTTGTAAGAAGTCAAAATGAATTAATAAGATTAATTATTTATTTATTTATTTCAGCTAATAAATTGATTTGAGGTTTAAGAGGCCGGTCATGTGAGTAGAAGAGAGTTGAAGCGATAGTTGCAGGGTTGACTAGATCAACAGCTAAGAGGCCAATCACTTCCCTCATCTTTTCAAATGAAGAGAAGATGCATCTATTCATTTGAGTGGTAAATGNGACTGAAGCCTTGAAGTCCATATATATGTTTATGTTATCATATTTATGTATTTTCTATTTTTAGTGGGTGTCGTGTTGCATGGGTGGGTATCTATGGCTGTATTTGTATTTATGTGTTGTAATTAGTTGTAAGAAGTCAAAATGAATTAATAAAATTATTTATTTATTTATTTATTTCAGCTAATAAATTGATTTGAGGTTTAAGAGGCCGGTCATTTGAGTAGAAGAGAGTTGAAGCCATAGTTGCAGGGTTGACTAGATCAACATCTAAGAGGCCAATCACTTCCCTCATCTTTTCAAATGAAGAGAAGATGCATCTATTCATTTGAGTGGGAAATGTATGAGTTTAAATACTCTATTTTCTACTGAATGGAGGAGCTTTTATTTGTGAGAAATTGAGGAAAGAAATTACTTTATTATTGGTGGTTTGGTGGCCGGCCAAATCTAAGAGGGTTTGGTGATTCTCTTAGAACATCTTAAGCATCTTAGGAGACCCCCACATCTACCTATTGGGTCACCTCAGTGATTTAACCCACAAACCCACATCAGTAACAGATAGTTATTCTTACTATACAAAAATTATTACCATTGGAAACATTGTTATTTACAAAACTAGCACCCTCCTGCATTCCTTTTCAAATTCTCAAAATCTCAGCCTATTAGTTTTGATTTTAACAAATTCCTAATGGTTTTATCATAACACATGTAAATACATGGGTTTGGTAGTTCAAAAAAATAAAATGAGTACTAGTTTTGTAAATATATAAGTTTTGGATTTTATTTATGTGATTATCCCATACTATAACAGTAAATTGTAAAAATAAATGGGGATATTTACACACATAGTTCACTATCCTTATGTGTTTACATATCTCACAACTAAAGTTTCATATTTACGCATGTAGCACTAAAATCTTTAATATCACATAAAAAATATCAGATTAAAGTGTCAAAATAGTCCCTTAACTATTTACATGAATTTATTTTATTCCCGGAGTCCATAAAAGTGATAAATTAGTCTCGATACTCTTTAAATTGGGGATGAAATAGTCCTATGTGGGGACTTTCATAGGACTATTTCAACCCATATTAAAAAGAGTATGAGAACTAAATTGACACTTTTATAGACCTTAAGACCAAAATGACCCCCCTTAAAAAGTCAAGCAACTATTTTAACATTTTTCTAAAAAATATCACTATCATCATTGTTTAAAAGTGAAATACAACTTTTCATGCATAGGTTTAAAACAACACTGTTATATATGTAATTATGAAAGTTTAGGTGTGAGATATGTAAATACATAATAATGAAGTGATACATATGTAAATTTCCCAAAATAAAATGAGCCACCTTGCAATTCAAAAGATAAGCAACATTGCATCAAAAACTAGATTTTGCTAGAGATAACAAGAACAATTTTTTCTCATATCAAGTTAATGCAATTCTTCTGATCCTCATGCCATAATGGGAGCTCATTCACTTTTCCTCATGTAATAGAAGTTCTCTAATCTCAAGCTAAAATTTTTAAAATAAAGAATGCATAAGAATCACACCTTGTAGAAAATCAAGGGCCTATCATCTTCCCCCTCAGTGGTATCTGACACCAGACGGCCAGAAACATGAACCTGATTTCCCTTCTCCACGTGTTGGAAGGCCACATGAGCCAGTTCATCCCAGAAGGTCAGGTTGATCCTACAATGCACCCCACAAAATCCAAAAAAAATAAAAAGGAAGATTTACATACATTCCAGTCAATTCTTATGTATCTACATATCTTACACCTAAAATTCAATTTTTACAATAACACCTAGCCTATGCATGAAAACGTAAATATCACTTTTTAAAAGATAATATAGTGGTACTTTGATATGATCTCAAAATTTTGAGTGGTATAAATGTAAAAAGTAAATTTTCAGTCGTGAGATATGTAAATAAATAAGAATTGTGTTTTCTATGTATGTAAATGCCCCAAAAAACTAAATAAAATCACAGTCAGGACTTTCGTTGAGCACCTGGACTGCATTGAACAAAAAGGAGAGAATTTAGAGGGTAATCCACCCTCATCTCTTTCATTTACCATGAAGTCTCGGAGGACGACTTCTTGAACCCTAGGCGGGTCCATGCGAGCACCTTGCCGCTGCTTAGCTGCTTTATCTGAACCGAAGCACCGATGGTTCCGATGAGGTTGACGGAATTAGCCATATCCTTGCTCCATGGGATCTCTGGCGGCCGAGCATGGGGAATCCGATCGTGATGGTGGTCGCCATTGAAGGAGGAGCTGATGAAGGAGGGCTGTGGAAGAGCGACGGCGATGGTACGTCTTCGATGGCGGGAGGAAAAATGAAGAGAAGAAGAGATGATGTTAGGTGGCTTTAGAGAAGAAGAAGGTGAAGGAGAAGAGAGCCTGGGGAGAGGAGATTTGAATTGAGATAGAGCGGGAAGAGCCATTTGGGCGGCGGGGCTTGGCAGGTGAGGGATTGAGCCTAAGGAGAGAGAGCGGAGTGGATTGAGAGATGAGTGAGGAGTGAAACATGCAGATTTCGTATGCCAGCGCTTTCACAAATATTGCATATATTTTTTTTATTTTTAAGAAGGAGATGGATAAAGTCCCAAATATCAATTTCACATGTACATTTAGGTCTCATGATCAGAGCTCGCATCACGATAGAATCGAAACATTGATCTGAGGGACTTACAGTGACCCCGCCACCAACAAGCAAAGACTTGTTATTATTATTATTATTATTATTATTATTTTATATATATATATATATATAATTCAAGATTAAATTCGATTTGTTAGTTTTGATAGATTTAAATTAATTTTTAATGTAAATCCAGATTTAAATAGCATATCGAATGGCGTTGTAATATCTTCGTGAGCTCTACTAATTTTTTAGCTTTGGAGTTACTTTTATTTTTTTTTATTTTTTTTTTAAATGATAATTTTTTAAACGAATTTCTTATGGTGTTATTTATTTAAAAATCAAATTAAGAATTTGGCCCTCAAAGAAATAGATATTAGTATTATTATTAGGTGGATGAGTGGATCGACGCTTAGAAGTATTAAATGAAGTTAAAAGTTGCTGAGATGAGAATGCTTATATGGATGGGTGACTAGAGACAAAATGTGAAATGAATAAATCCATGATAGGATTGGTATAGCTTCTATGACGAACAAGATCACATTAAACATTGGTCATCTAAAAATCTAATTAGAAGAATAAATGTTTTAGATTCGACTTCTAAAAAGACTTGGGCAAAATGATCTTAATATATGAGAATTAAATGAACATGATGACGCAATAGAGAAAAAGAATTCATGTAACAGACCCCACTTAGTAGTTATGTTACTACTACTAATTTAAATGTAATTATTAAAATGCATTATGACTGATTTTTTTTTATAAATACACCTTTTGGCACATTGGTTTAATGAGGTCATAACGCTTAAATATTATAAATATAAGTATCAAATTATAGGTTTGAGACTAGTAAATACATAAGAATTGATGGAACCTTAAATTTTATAACTTCAATTTTTTAAATATTTATTTATTTATGAATGAAGTTTCACCCTTTTAATGACTGGAGCCAAATAAGAGCTGGAAGGGCTCCTTGAAATTAAAATAAGCCAAACCAAAACATGACATTCATCAATAACCTTTGAACAGAAACCAAATTTTGAAAAATAGATAGATTTATGTAAACCTCCTCTATTGTCCAAAACTATTTCCAAGTTCAATTTTTTCTTCACAATCAGATTAGCTAGAAATAAAAAAGTAGGAAAATTTACATACATACCATACAATTCTTATGCATTTACATATCTAACAATCGCACTTTCATATTTATGTATATAATACATTCATATTTATATCACTTTTAGGGGTGTAAACAAGTCGAACACGAGCGTCGATTATATTTCGAGCTCAAAATGTGTGTTTATGTTCGGCTCGTTTGTTAAGCGAGCCAAACACGAGCTGTTCAAAAACAAAAAGTTGTTTTGACAACCCTAATCAAGTAATCATTAGTGTTAAGGATTGAGGCAAACTTTAAAATTTATTATTTATATTAAAACATCATCTAAATCTAATTTAATAATTTTTATTCTATTTTTTTAATTGGTACTTTTAATTTATTATAAACCTTTGTAACCTTACAGTCAATTAAATTTTATAAAAATACTATTCATCAATATAAATATAATTGATGAGTTTCAAGCCAAAACGAGTCAAACACGCACAAACAAATTTTTGTTCGTGTTCGGCTCGTTAACTTAGCGAACAAGTCGAACACGAGCTTCATAATGGGCCGAACAAGAATTATTTGCGAATAAAAAGCCGTTTTGACAACCCAATCACTTTATCATAACCTTATGCATGAATAAATTTATTTCAGTCAAAAGGCAAAGAATAGCAATATTTCTTTGGTGATGTTAAAGTTTTGTGTATTACTCAAATAAATGTGAAAGTTTAGCTTTAAAGTGCAAGTATGCATGTAAATACTCCTAAAAAGTAACAAAATAGTAATCACCTAATCCATATGCATTATATATATATATATATATATATTATATATNGTTTCCCAGACCTGATGTACTTGAGGCTTGCATTTGACAAACCTAAACTCTACCAAAAAAATTATCAATACATCCAAATCATTAGCCCACATAATTTTCTTCAATATCCTTGAGTTTACTTCTTCAATATTTTCTGGAGTACAATCCACCAAAAGTTCAAATAAACACGTTCCCGAATTCTTTTTTGAAATGATCAGTCCTGAAAGAAAATTCAAAATATAATATCAGAACTCCACCAAACTTTACAAAATTTTTCATATCACATTTAAATTCCTATTTATTTCATGTGATTTGGAGTTTTTTAGAAGGATATTTAATTGAAACAAGTTGGTTTTCCAGATCCAGGACACCTTGTTGTCTAAAACTGGGCTGACTGCTCTCCTGCTTGAAACCCTAATTTCATTTAGAATAAAACCCCGACTAATATAGCCTTATGCTACTAAGCATCTTAGGAGACCCCCACATCTACCTATTTGGTCACCTCAGTGATTTAACCCACAAACCCACATCAGTAACAGATAGTTATTTTTACTATATGAAAAATATTACAATTGGAAACATTGCTATTTATAAAACTAGCACCCTCCTGCATTCATTTTTCAAATTCTCAAAATCTCAGCCTATAAGTTTTGATTTTATCTTCCTAATGGTTTTATCATAACACATGTAAATACATGGGTTTGGTAGTTCAAAAAAATAACATGGGTGCAGTTTTGTAAATATAAAAGTTTTGGATTCTATTTATGTAATTATCCCAAAATTATGATATTAAATTGTAAAAATAAATGGCTTATTTGCACATATAGTTCACAATCCTTATGTGTTTACATATCTCATAACAAAAATTTTATATTTACGCGCATAGCACTAAAAGCTTTAATATCACATAAAAAATATCATATTAAAGTATCAAAATAGTCCCTTAACTATTTACATGAACTCATTTTATTCCCCAGAGTATATAAAAGTGTCAAATTAGTCTCTATACTCTTTAAATTGGGGTTCAAATAGTCTTATGTGGGGACTTTCATGGGACTATTTCAACCCAAATTAAAAACATTATGAGAACTAAATTGACAATTTTACAGACCTTAAGACCAAAATGACCCTTTGTAAAAAGCCAAGAAACTATTTTAACATTTTTCTCAAAAATATCACTATCACCACTTTTTAAAAATGAAATACATCTTTTCATGCATAAGTTTAAAACACCAGTGTTATATATGTAAATATGAAAGTTTAGGTGTGAGATATGTAAATACATAATAATTAAGTGATACGTACGTAAATTTTCCAAAATAAAACGAGCTACCTTGCAATTCAAAAGATAAGCACCATTGCATCAAAAACTAGATTTTACTAGAGATATCAAGAGCAAATTTTTCTCATATCAAGTTAATGCAATTCTTCTGATCCTCATGCCATAATGGCAGCTCATTCAATTTTCCTAATGTAATCGAAGTTCTCTAATCTCAAGCTAGAATTTTTAAAATAAAGAATTCATAAGAATTACACCTTGTAGAAAATCAAGGGCCTATCGTCTTCCCGCTCAGTGGTATCTGACACCAGACGGCCAGAAACATAAACCTGATTTCCCTTCTCCACGTGTTGGAAAGCCACATGAGCCAGTTCATCCCAGAAGGTCAGGTTGATCCTACAATGCACCCCACAAAATCCAAAAAAAAAATAAAAAGGAAGATTTACATGCATTCCATTAAATTCTTATGTGTCTACATATCTTACACCTAAACATCAATTTTTACAAGCATAACACCTAACCCATGCATGAAAACGTAAATATCACTTTTTAAAAGATAATATAGTGGTACTTTTATATGATCTCAAAATTTTGAGTGATATAAATGTAAAAAGTAAATTTTCAGTCGTGAGATATGTAAATAAATAAGAATTGTGTTTTCTATGTATGTAAATGCCCCAAAAAACTAAATAAAATCATAGTCAGGACTTTCGTCGAGCACCTGGACTGCATGGAACAAAAAGGAGAGAATTTAAACGATTATCCACCCTCATCTCTTTCATTTACCATGAAGTCTCGGAGGACGACTTCTTGAACCCTAGGCGGGTCCATGCNCGTCAGGACTTTCGTCGAGCACCTGGACTGCATTGAACAAAAAGGAGAGAATTTAAACGATAATCCACCCTCATCCCTTTCATTTACCATGAAGTCTCGGAGGACGACTTCTTGAACCCCAGGCGGGTCCATGCGAGCACCTTGCCGCTGCTGAGCTGCTTTATCTGAACCGAAGCACCGATGGTTCCGATGAGGTTGACGGAATTAGCCATATCCTTGCTCCATGGGATCTCTCGCGGCCGAGCATGGGGAATCCGATCGTGATGGTGGTCGCCATTGAAGGAGAAGCTGATGAAGGGGGGCGGGGGCTGCGGAAGAGCGACGGCGATGGTACGTCTTCGATGGCGGGAGGAAAAATGAAGTGAAGAAGAGATGATATTAGGTGGCTTTAGAGAAGAAGAAGGTGAAGGAGAAGATAGCCTGGAGAGAGGAGATTTGAATTGAGATAGAGCGGGAAGCGCCATTTGGCCGGCGAGGCTTGGCAGGTGAGGGATTGAGCCTAAGGAGAGAGAGCGGAGTGGATTGAGAGATGAGTGAGGAGTGAAACATGCAGATTTCGTATGCCAGCGCTTTCACTAATATTGCATATAAATATTTTTTTTTTATTTTTAAGAAGGAAATGGATAAAGGCACAAATATCGCGCATTTAGGCCTCATGATGAGAGCTCGCATCACGATAGTATCAAAGCATTAATCTGAGATGACTTACAGTGACCCCGCCACCAACAGTCCAAGACTTTTTATTATTATTATTATTATTATTATTATTCTTATTATATATATATATATATATATATATATNGAATAAATGTATTTCAGTCAAAATGCAAAGAATAGCAATATTTCTTTGGTGATGTCAAAGTTTTGAGTATACTCAAATAAATGTGAAAGTTTAGCTTGAAAGTGAAGAATGCATGTAAATACTCCTAAAAACTAACAAAATAGTAATCACCTAATCCATGTGCATTATATATATATATATATATATCATACTTCCCATTTTCACATTCACACATCTGAAATTTTTAATTCATATTCGAAAATACATCCTAGTGATCCCTCGAAGTTGAGATCAATTGGTCCTTCTGCTCGTGATGTAATTGGAGCTAATTTGAAATGTACATTCACATTCAACTTCAAAGACAGGTACTAATTTGGTCTCCAAACTGATCCCTTTATCAGCGTCGAGTTCGAGAGGATTCTTTTGTACGTTCCCCACTACTCGCAGGTAGCATGCGAGACATTGGAACAAATGTTCCCAATGCTGGAAGGGAATGCTACTAGACTAGAAAACACAACAAACATGAAATTACACTGCAAAATAGAACATGGAATGAACAAAAGAAAACTCCAAACATTTTTTCTTATTGAGAATTAATATTTTTACAAATTCAACAGTAAATTAAATATTGAGCTAGTTGTAAAACAATAAATTTAAGTCCCAAGAGGACCATGGATATAAAAAAAATAATTACTGCTACAATTTAAGCAAAAAAACAAAGAAGAAAACAACTCCAGCATCCATGGCGGCCAAGACAATCAGAAATCTCACCATGTTCTCTGGCCTGATAATCATATCTGGAGCTTGTTTATGAGCCAAGAATCAGAGAGAGAGACTTCCGAATTTCATGATTCGGTTTTTTTCGACCCTTTGAGTGCTCTTCTTCTGCAGAACTGCTTCCTTGTGGAGCAGAACCAGAATGATTTACAGAAATTTGTGGCTGATCTGAGGATAAAATGGAATTCAAGCTTGAATCTGTTCTCTAACGAACTGATAATCTTTCTCATCTGAAGGGTTTTCTCTCTCTAAAATTCGATCGGATTCTTCATTACGGCTACCCTCATCTCGATGAGGATTCATCAGATCTTCACTGGCATGACTCATATCCATGGAAGACGAGTGCATTGTGACGGGTTTGGATATCATGATCACGGAATGAGTTTGAGGTTGATGAACTGGATCGGAATTGTGAGTCTCGTAAGTCTCATGTTTGCCGACTGTGTATGAGAAGCCGAATCTTTGATCATGTGTTAACGCTGGGCAGGATCCCTGCAAACCATTTAAAAAGTTTCGAACGACTATGATTGGATGCTATCAAAATGGGTGCATTTTGTAAAAGTAATTATTTGGTTGAATGCAAATTAAATATATTGAAATATTAATTTGTATGCATTGTGATGCATTGGAAATGCATTGAAATGTCATCATAAAGAGTGTTTGAAATACTTTGTATACCACCAAACATGAAAAAATAAACTCCATTTTTTTTTCTACAAACAGAACACTAG
>JXCR01148243.1:17287-34408 GCA_002079205.1 Phalaenopsis hybrid cultivar
AAGTGAAATACACATTTTCACGCATAGGTTTAAAGCACCAAGTGCTATGTATGTAAATATGAAAGTTTAAGTGTGAGATATGTAAATATATAAGAATTCTGTGATACAAATGTAAATTTCCCTAGTTCCTATCGACATAAAACTAGAGCAGCAGTTCTGAAATGATTACTTATATGGTCCATTTTCAACAATGTTATCTGGTCCAGCGGCCAAATCGAAAAGAAGCCAGAGATACTTGACCTGAGAAAGGTGATATTAGAGATTAGATGCACAGCACAAGTAAAAAGTTTGTAATGAAAGGACTTAATTAGAAAGCGGTCATACAAACTGGATGGGGAAGGGGGCAGCACTCGCCTCTCTTAAATTTTTTTAAAAAAGGGTTATAGAAATGGTCCATTTGGTTCAAATGCTCCCAAGTGGCATTCAAGGTTTTGAATTATATTNGGCGTAATGGAAACTAAAATGGGTGTGATCTTATTAATCTTCATACAAAAGATTTATTTAATAGCTCACCCCAAGGCTAAACTAACTTTGCCATTAGGGCTTCGCCATTAAATTTCATTTTGATAGCTCAATTACTAGAAGGCTCAATTAAGGGTAATAAAAATATACGCGGAGATACCAAAGGAAAAAAAACACAAATATTATTATTGAAATTGAAATCGGTTACAACGATTTTTCAAAACATGAAATAAATGACNTCAAATCACAAAAAAAAACACAAATATTATTACTGAAATTGAAATTGGTTGCAACGATTTTTCAAAACATGAAATAAATGACAAACAAACACAAAGACACAAACCAACCTCTCGAAAGTGCATCCGAACGGCGGTGGTGATCGGCTCAATGGATCTGGAAGCTTGGGACAACATGGGTGAATGTGGGAGAGTGGTCAGCAGGGGNTAACCCCTCGAAAGTGCATCCGAAGGGTGGTGGTGATCGGCTCAATGGATCTGGAAGCTTGGGACAACATGGGTGAATGTGGGAGAGTGGTCAGCAGGGGTTGGAAGGTAAACTGAAGGAGGGAGGCAGCAGTTCAAGGTGGCAGGAAGGTTTGTGGGGTTAGAAGGCAGGTTGGAAGTTGGGATTGCGTGTTGGGAAGGGGGGAACAACAGCGGGGAAAGCTCGTCGGCACTTTCGAAGGGTGGAAAAAGAGTGGGGAAGCACTAGCGGCGATGGGAAAGACCTAAAGAGCAAGGTAGACTGCTGGAAGCGGGTCGACTGAGTGCTGGGAGGAATTCTGGGAATTTAGATAGCAAGATNCTGTGGGGCGACTAGAAGGCAGGTTGGAAGGTGGGATTGCATGTTGGGAAGGGGGAACAACAGTGGGGAAGGCTCGTCGGCACTTTCGGAGGGTAGAAAAAGAGTGGAGAAGCACTAGCAGCGATGGGAAAGACCTAGAGAGCAAGGTAGATTGCTGGAAGCGGGTCGACTGAGTGCTAGGAGGAATTCTAGGAATTTAGATAGCAAGATTGGATTGTTCAGAAAGGGTGGCTGAGTGTTGGGATGGAGTATGGGAGCTGAGGCCTTGCCGGGAGAAGACTGGCTACAGGTTGGAGGGAGCAAGGAGCTAGGTTGCAGCTGGTTAGGTGCGGGGAGGAGGCTGGACAGCGGCCTGCAGAGGTGCAAGGGTAGTCTGGGAGCTATTGAGGATGCTGGAGTCAGAAATCAGCGGCAGGAAGAGGAAGGTCGGCCCAGAGAAAGTCAGGAAAGGCTATTTCAATTTATGGGGGAGCCGGAAGGACTACTGGATGTTCAGGAAACGGGGAACAAAAGCAGGGAGGCCAACCAGGAGGCTGTTGGGGGCGGTTGGAGGCAAGACAACAACCAACAGTTTCTACGGAAAATGTGTGGTTGCCTGCTGTAAAGGATATATAAATATCTCAGCGGGGTCGAGCTACAGCCGGAGCACCACCCGGACCCGTGGAGACGATCACCACCTCAGACGAGGGACAATCAGAACACCACCTCAACATCAGATGCAGCCCTTGAAGGGGAAAATATCAAGGCTAAAACCTGAATTCAGATACAAAAAACAAAACCCCCAACTCTAAGAACATCATCCCATATTTATAAAGAGACTGAACTTATTTTAGGTAATGAAAATAAGGAATAAGAATAAAATATAATTAGGTTTTCAGATTTTAGGAAAGGATTTAAAATGGGAAAGGAATTAAAATAAGAAATGATTTAAAATAAGAAGGGAGGATAAAATACAATCATGAATTCAAATTTTAAAAAGATAATAAAATAGGAAAGTGCTTAGGAAGGAAAGGTTGAGGGGGAGATAAAGGAAAGGTGAGGAAGGAGGAGGAAGAAAAGAAAAGGGGAAAGGAAGGAAAAAGGGAAGGAGGGGGCGGCAGCCCTCCTTCCCCTGAAGTCGGTTGGTCCTCTCCTAAGCCCCACGTCAGTTTCCCGGGGTTGGAGGAACTTCGACTTCATCGAGTCGATGCTTTTGGTTCTCTATGGTCGTTCCTGGATCCCACTGACGACTGTCCTAGCTCCCAAAGTGTCTGAAGAGTTTTTCCCACTGCGAGTATACGTCCAATCGATCTGTTCTGGTAGCATAATCTGAGCTGAAGGTAAACATCGACGTAAGTTCTCCCGAGCCAAATTTTGAACAAGTAAATATTTCATATGCTTCTTATCTATGACAAGTTGGGCCAAGGGTTTAATTGATAGGTGATTCTTATTATTATTTAGGTCTTCCCTCTGACTATTGAGATTTTGGAAAACTAGCCTCTTCTGCTTCGTTACAATGACAAGAGTTTCACCCTGGTCTTTTGTCTCTTCATGTGGAACACTGGGGTGAGAGTTGAAAGTGTAAACGTCTGTGATGCTATCAGTTGAACGTTACTAAGACCATCCACTGAAATTTTAAATTCTGACATCTTCTGATCTGTGTGAACTTTTTATATCTCAAAAATAAGTTCTCCATCTTCTAAGAGAGTAATAATCACAATCTTATAAAAAAGTCGCATGTTCCTTTTGATCATGAGAAGGAAAGACATCGCATGTATCCACGATAAGGGAGTTTCTAAAGGGAAAACATCATCGGGTAAAAATTCTCGTTCGTATAAGTGCTCTTCAGTGTTTGCGACGTCCTTCCCCAGGTTTCAACACCCTACTCCGTGAAATAAATCACTCCCCTGGCTTTGCATTTTGCTTCCACATGTTCAAATCAATGGTACTTGCAACATTTTCTGGCTATGACAAACTTGTGGATAGGTTTCACTGGAAAATAGCAAGGGGTCACTTGGAGATATGGTTTCTCCTCTTCGAAAACTAGAATATGCAACTTTTGGTGATAGTAAGTTGGTAGGAATTGGCGTTGTGTTTCCCGTTCAATCTTCCAGATCACGATTGAGAGTAATCTCTCACTGGACTTTCTCTTCAATATCCATAAGCCTCTGTTGAAGGCGATGAAGTTCTCACCGTATCTCTTTTTGGGTAAGCTCGAACATATTCCTTCTAGGCGGCATAGTTGAAGGTCTTAAGATCTGTTTAAGGAAAGAAAAAAGGAACGAAGAAAGAAAAGAAAAAAATAACACGAAAGAAATTATAGAAAAAAATTTGGTGTTGTGTATTAGGTAGGGGCGGATGCTAGAAACCCTAAGATGGGACTAGGGTTGAGTTGACTCTGATAGCAAATGATACCGAAGTAGAAAACTCAAACCACAAAAGAAACACAAATATTATTATTAAAATTGAAATCGGTTACGACAACTCTTCAAAACATGAAATAGACAACAAATACACACAAAGACACAAGCCAACACCTCGGAAGTGTATCCCAAGGGCGGCGGAGGTTGGTCTGGTGGATCTAGAAGCTTGGGACGACAAGGGTGAATGCGGGAGAGGGATCTATAGGGGTTCGAAGGTGAACAAAAGGAGGAAGACGGTGGATTAAGTTGGCAGGAAAGTTTGTTGGGCAGCTGGGAGGTAAGTTGGAAAATGGGGTAGCAAGCTGGGAAGTTGGGGCAGCAGCGGGGAAGGCTCATCAACACTTTCAAATGGTAAACATCGAGTAGGGAAGCACTGCAGCGATGGGACAATCTTGGTAGCAAGGTAGACTGCTGGAAGCAGGTCGATTGAGTGCTGGAAGGAATTTTGGGAAGGTGGACAACAAGATTTAGTTGTTTAGGAAGGGTGGCTGAGTGTTGGGATGGAGTGTGGGGAGTTGGCCTTGCTAGGAGAAAGTTGGAAACAGGATAAAGGGAGGAAGGAGTTGGGCTGCAGTTGGTTGGGTGAGTGCATAGAGGAGGCTAGACAGCGAACTGTAAGAGTGCGGGGGGTGGGGTGTTGGTGGTGGTGGGGGGTCTCTAGGAGCTGCTTGGGATGCTGGAGTCAGGGAGAATTTTGCCATTGTCGCCTATCCATAGTGCTTCGAAAGTAACCAATGACATTTGAGTTGTCACTTTCTATGATGATACTTTTGCATTCATTCATCCAATGATACCAGAGTTAACTCAACCCAAGACGATGAAAGACACATATTATTAAGCAAATAGCGTAGGATACAAACAAGGCTCAAAATACAAAGAAAATAAGACAATAATGACATGACTAGAACGATCCAGCTACGACCTGAGGGAAGTATCCACACGCGTTGGTAGTGAGTAGGTGTGGCCAATGATGGCAAGCAAAGGAAGCAGCATGTGAGTGTGGTTGTTGGAAGGTGGAGGGACAGAGGGAAACATGAAAGGAAAGCGAAAATATTTAAGCGGTAGATCCCGCCCCTTCTAGGGGTCGGTCAGTCCATCAGGGCTGGATCAGGTACATGTTAGTTCAGCCGTGTCCCCCTTCCCAGCTCTGCATCATCCAATCCTCGATAAGCTTTAGGGATGACAAAACCGCCAATTGTTCAACTTTTGCGCTGTCCCAATGGAGAAGTCGTCCCCTAGCTAGAAGAAGCTACCCCATATCATCCCGTAGGAAAATCCCAATGACAGCCAAACCGGAGGCCCCATAGACATTCACTTTAATCCAGCTCAAAGGTAGCCAAAGGGAGGATGATGACACTCTTCCTACAAAGATGATTCTTGTTATGGATGTAGATGACATTCCCTTAGACAGAATTGAAACTGGTAACCTTCAGTACTACTCTACATCAACGGTAATTAAACAAAAATGAAAAAATAATAAAGGATGCAATATCATGACAGTCCAGAATGCCTAAACCGCAACAAAATCGCTTGCACATTCTCGCTTTGCGAAACAGACTATGCCGTCGATTCTAGAATGCTTACATTACTGAGTGAAAAAATCCTGCAATATATTAGATTGAATGCGACGAAAACAATGTTCAATGGAAGTAATGAAAGATTATAACACCTCGAGCACAACAAAAATAATTCGGATGCCGCTCAATTTACAAAATGAACTGCGTCGATGCGTCGAAAATATTGATGTTACTTATAACAGACACATATCATCTAAGTCATTGCACAAAATCAAGAAAACTAAAATTACTAGCATGCATGAGAAGAGGACCAGATCTGAAGTGCTCAAATGATAAAAAAATCAAAAGTAGACAATCAACCAAAATAATTCATTTGTAATAGGTCAGTGGTTGTTTTTGATTTTGTGCTGACTTATCAATTTTTATCACGATCTCTCTTTTGACAAGTTGTTAGATGCTTTGCCTAGCATCATTTTTTAAGTACTTTCTCTAGGATTTCATTGCCCCAAGGGATTGAGAGCTTATCTCTACCTGGTCCAAACCTTGTTGTGCCTTGAATTTGATTTGGCTCCTCCTTTGCTTGCTGGTTGTTTTTCTGGAAGACATCCGGCCTCAAGGGTCGTTATCTTTTTTTCCTTTGCTCATTTTGTTTCTTGTGACTACTGATACAATTATGTAGCTTTCTACTTATTTGTTGCTGGTAGAGCATGTCTGAGAACTAACGAGATTCTTCTTGCTCTGTTAGCACTAATTGTTTTATTTTTTATAATCATTTTGGATCTCTCTCTCTCTCTTCGATTTCATAAGTTATCAGCATAGCTTCCTTCCTTATCTTCCCTTCACAAACTCACACATGACAACAGCCATAGACCTCTCATTGATTTCTTCCCACTATAAATGATCTGCCTCCGGTTTTTCACCTCTTTTCAATGACACAACCCCAATTCAAACCACCACAGCCATCGTTTCATCCCTCTTAAGTTTTTCGGTGCAATCCTCATCGACAACTAGGGCTGTCAAAAAAGCTCGTTGTTTGCGAACAACTTGTGTTCAGCTTGCTAGGTAGCTCGTGTTCGATTTGTTCGTTAACCAAATGAGTCAAATAAGAACAATTTTTTTTTAACTCGATTTATAAACGAGCCAAACATGAACAAAGGTTTGTTTGTTCATGTTCGGCTCGATTTGGCTCGAATTAATTAAATAATAAATAAATAATAATAATATAATACTTATGTATTAAATTTAATACATTGTATTTTTTAAAAATTTTAAATTTTATTAAAATTTAAATAATTTTAGTTAGGATTGTGAATAAAAAATAAAATTTTCATATTGGATATCTAAATATGTAAGAAACAGGTGCTACGTATGAAAATGCTAAAAATAATTCTCTAATCGCTCCCTCGCAAAACTTGTTGCCAACAAATATATATGTATGTGTGTGTGTAGAATACACAGTGTATGTAAAACTGTAAATGGCGAAACTTTCACCCGCCCCGTGGTCCCACTCCTGCTTCCACAATCCGCATCAGGCACTTTGTTTCCATGGCTAAAAGCTCCACCTTCCTCCTGGTTTAATCCCACATCGCATAATTTTGNTTCCATTTGTGATGTTGTAGATTCGTTGAAGCAGTTTTTTTTAATATTTTTGCTCTAAACTTGAGATTGTCACGAGAAAAATAGGTATAAATAATGTAAATGTTCATGGAAATAAGTGGCCATTTAAGGGTGGCCAAAGTCGAGCAAGCCAGTCTGGACTCCGTAGATCCCTATGATAGTTCAGTTGGCTCAAACTGAAAGTAGATGTCAGTAACCAGCTTAAATTCATTTCTAGTTGGCTCAAAATCTCCATCACACACCATAATAAATTGGCTATTGTTGAATCATAAATTTACTAATTAAGATAGAAGTTGTAATTATCATGCGGATAATAATTGTGAAAAGAANAATCTCTCACTGGACTTTCTCTTCAATATCCATAAGCCTCTGTTGAAGGCGATGAAGTTCTCACCGTATCTCTTTTTGGGTAAGCTCGAACATATTCCTTCTAGGCGGCATAGTTGAAGGTCTTAAGATCTGTTTAAGGAAAGAAAAAAGGAACGAAGAAAGAAAAGAAAAAAATAACACGAAAGAAATTATAGAAAAAAATTTGGTGTTGTGTATTAGGTAGGGGCGGATGCTAGAAACCCTAAGATGGGACTAGGGTTGAGTTGACTCTGATAGCAAATGATACCGAAGTAGAAAACTCAAACCACAAAAGAAATACAAATATTATTATTGAAATTGAAATCGGTTACGACAACTCTTCAAAACATGAAATAGACAACAAATACACACAAAGACACAAGCCAACACCTCGGAAGTGTATCCCAAGGGCGGCGGAGGTTGGTCTGGTGGATCTAGAAGCTTGGGACGACAAGGGTGAATGCGGGAGAGGGATCTATAGGGGTTCGAAGGTGAACAAAAGGAGGAAGACGGTGGATTAAGTTGGCAGGAAAGTTTGTTGGGCAGCTGGGAGGTAAGTTGGAAAATGGGGTAGCAAGCTGGGAAGTTGGGGCAGCAGCGGGGAAGGCTCATCAACACTTTCAAATGGTAAACATCGAGTAGGGAAGCACTGCAGCGATGGGACAATCTTGGTAGCAAGGTAGACTGCTGGAAGCAGGTCGATTGAGTGCTGGAAGGAATTTTGGGAAGGTGGACAACAAGATTTAGTTGTTTAGGAAGGGTGGCTGAGTGTTGGGATGGAGTGTGGGGAGTTGGCCTTGCTAGGAGAAAGTTGGAAACAGGATAAAGGGAGGAAGGAGTTGGGCTGCAGTTGGTTGGGTGAGTGCATAGAGGAGGCTAGACAGCGAACTGTAAGAGTGCGGGGGGTGGGGTGTTGGTGGTGGTGGGGGGTCTCTAGGAGCTGCTTGGGATGCTGGAGTCAGGGAGAATTTTGCCATTGTCGCCTATCCATAGTGCTTCGAAAGTAACCAATGACATTTGAGTTGTCACTTTCTATGATGATACTTTTGCATTCATTCATCCAATGATACCAGAGTTAACTCAACCCAAGACGATGAAAGACACATATTATTAAGCAAATAGCGTAGGATACAATCAAGGCTCAAAATACAAAGAAAATAAGACAATAACGACAGGACTAGAACGATCCGGCTACGACCCGAGGGAAGTATCCACACGCGTTGGTAGTGAGCAGGTGTAGCCAATGATGGCAAGCAAAGGGAGCAGCATGTGAGTGTGGTTGTTGGAAGGTGGAGGGACAGAGGGAAACATGAAAGGAAAGCGGAAATATTTAAGCGGTAGATCCCGCCCCTTCTAGCGGCCGGTCAGTCCATCAGGGGTGGATCGGGTACAGGTCAGTTCAGCCGTGTCCCCCTTCCCAGCTCCGCATCATCCAATCCTCGATAAGCTCTAGGGATGACAAAACCGCCAATTGTTCAACTTTTGCGCTGTCCCAATGGAGAAGTCGTCCCCTAGCTAGAAGAAGCTACCCCATATCATCCCGTAGGAAAGTCCCAATGACAGCCAAACCGGAGGCCCCATAGACATTCACTTTAATCCAGCTCAGAGGTAGCCAAAGAGAGGATGATGACACTCTTCCTACAAAGATGATTCTTGTTATGGATGTAGATGACCTTCCCCTAGACAGAATTGAAATTGGTAACCTTTAGTACTACTCTACATCAATGGTAATTAAACAAAAAATGAAAAAAGAATAAAGGATGCAATATCATGACAGTCCAGAATGCCTAAACCGCAACAAAATCGCTTGCACATTCTCGCTTTGCGAAACAGACTATGCTGCCGATTCTAGAATGCTTACATTACTGAGTGAAAAATCCTGCAATAGATTAGATTGAATGCGACGAAAACAATGTTCAATGGAAGTAATGAAAGATTATAACACCTCGAGCACAACAAAAATAATTCGGATGCCGCTCGATTTACAAAATGAACTGTGTCAATGCGTCGAAAATATTAATGTTACTTATAACAGACACATATCATCTAAGTCATTGCACAAAATCAAGAAAACTAAAATTACTAGCATGCATGAGAAGAGGACCAGATCTGAAGTGCTCAAATGATAAAAAAATCAAAAGTAGAAAATCAACCAAAATAATTCATTTGTAATAGGTCAGTGGTTGTTTTTGGTTTTGTGCTGCCTTATCAATTTTTATCACGGTCTCTCTTTTGACAAGTTGTTTGATGCTTTGCCTAGCATCATTTTTTAAGTACTTTCTCTAGGATTTCATTGCCCCAAGGGATTGAGAGCTTATNCTCTCAAATGATAAAAAAATCAAAAGTAGAAAATCAACCAAAATAATTCATTTGTAATAGGTCAGTGGTTGTTTTTGGTTTTGTGCTGACTTATCAATTTTTATCACGGTCTCTCTTTTGACAAGTTGTTTGATGCTTTGCCTGGCATCATGTTTTAAGTACTTTCTCTAGGATTTCATTGCCCCAAGGGATTGAGAGCATATCTCTACCTGGTCCAAACCTTGTTGTGCCTTGAATTCGATTTGGCTCCTCCTTTGCTTGCTGGTTATTTTTCTGGAAGACATCCGGCCTCAAGGGCCGTTATCTTTTTTTCCTTTGCTCATTTTGTTTCTTATGACTACTCCCACTCAGCACAATAGTTACCAACACCCGATACAATTATGTAGCTTTCTACTTATTTGCTGCTGGTAGAGCATGTCTGAGAACTAACGAGATTCTTCTTACTCTGTTAGCACTAATTGTTTTATTTTTTATAATCATTTTGGATCTCTCTCTCTCTCTTCGATTTCATAAGTNGCTCTGTTAGCACTAAATGTTTTATTTTTTATAATCATTTTGGATCTCTCTCTCTCTCTCTCTTCGATTTCATAAGTTACCAGCATAGCTTCCTTCCTTATCTTCCCTTCACCCACACATGACAACAACCATAGACCTCTCATTGATTTCTTCCCACTTTATCTGATCTCCCTCCGGTTTTTCACCTCTTTGCAATGACACAACCCCAATTCAAACCACCACAGCCATCGTTTCATCCCTCTTAAGTTTTTCGGTGCAATCCTCATCGACAACTAGGGCTGTCAAAAAAGCTCGTTGTTTGCGAACAACTTGTGTTCAGCTTGCTAGGTAGCTCGTGTTCGATTTGTTCGTTAACCAAATGAGTCAAATAAGAACTTTTTTTTTTAACTCGACTTATAAACGAGCCAGATATGAACAAAGGTTTGCTTGATCATGTTCGGCTCGATTTGGCTCGAATTAATTAAATAATAATAATATAATATTTATGTATTAAATTTAATACATTGTATTTTTTAAAAAATTTAAATTTTTTTAAAATTTAAATAATTTTAGTTAGGATTGTGAATAAAAAATAAAATTTTCATATTGGATATCTAAATATGTNAAACCCACACATGACAACAGCCATAACCTCTCATTAATTTCTTCCCACTTTATCTGATCTCCCTCCGGTTTTTCACCTCTTTTCAATAACACAACCCCAATTCAAACCACCACAGCCATCGTTTCATCCCTCTTAAGTTTTTCGGTGCAATCCTCATCGACAACTAGGGCTGTCAAAAAAGCTCGTTGTTTGCGAACAACTTGTGTTCAGCTTGCTAGGTAGCTCGTATTCGATTTGTTCGTTAACCAAATGAGTCAAATAAGAACAATTTTTTTTAACTCGACTTATAAACCAGCCAAACATGAACAAAGGTTTGTTTGTTCATGTTCGGCTCGATTTTGCTCGAATTAATTAAATAATAAATAATAATAATAATATAATATTTATGTATTAAATTTAATACATTGTATTTTTTAAAAATTTTAAATTTTATTAAAATTTAAATAATTTTAGTTAGGATTGTGAATAAAAAATAAAATTTTCATATTGGATATCTAAATATGTAAGAAACAGGTGCTACGTATGAAAATGCTAAAAATAATTCTATAATCGGTCCCTCCCAAAACCTGTTGCCAACTGTGAAGGGTCCCGTCCATAAAAAACAAATATATATGTATGTGTGTGTGTGTAGAATACACAGTGTATGTAAAACTGTAAATGTCGAAACTTTCACCCGCCCCGTGGTCCCTCTCCTGCTTCCACAATCCGCATCATGCACTTTGTTTCCATGGCTAAAAGCTCCACCTTCCTCCTGGTTTAATCCCACATCGCATAATTTTGAAAAAANTGTATGAAAATGCTAAAAATAATTCTCTAATCGCTCCCTACCAAAACCTGTTGCCAACTGTGAAGGGCCCCGTCCATAAAAAACAAATATATATGTATGTGTGTGTGTGTGTGTGTGTGTGTAAAATACACAATGTATGTAAAACTATAAATGCCGAAACTTTCACCCGCGCCGTGGTCTCGCTCCTGCTTCCACAATCCACATCAGGCACTTTGTTTCCATGGCTAAAAGCTCCACCTTCCTCCTGGTTTAATCCCACATCGCATAATTTTGAAAAAACATTTCACTCGACCTCTATAAATAATGAACTCTCCCTATCAAAGTCATTTTTACTCCTTAGCTTGGCTTAAAANACATTTCACTCGACCTCAATATTTCACTCGACCTCTATAAATAATGAACTCTCCCTATCAAAGTCATTTTTACTCCTTAGCTTGGCTTAAAACTCTCTAGCTACAATAGCTTTAAAGTAAAAATTAAATTTTATAATTTAATTATATTATATAATTTGTTAAGTTTTAATAATTATTATTTCAATTTGAGTCAAACACGAGCTTAATTAGAACTGAAAATTTTAAATCGAGTCAAACACGAACAAGCAATTCACGAGTCATTTCGAACACGAGTCTTAACACCAACAAAAAAGTACAAACAGGTCGAACACAAACAAGCCTTAGGCTCGCTTAAGTTCGACTCGTTTATACCCCTATCGACATCCATGCCCAGGCCTCTACCAACCTTCCGTCAACCTTCAGCTGCCATCNTGACTCGTTTATACCCCTATCGACATCCATGCCCAGGCCTCTACCAACCTTCCGTCAACCTTCAGCTGCCATCNACAATTTGAGTCAAACACGAGCTTAATTAGAACTGAAAAATTTAAATCGAGTCAAACACGAACAGGCAATTCACGAGTCATTTCGAACACGAGTCTTAACACCAACAAAAAAGTACAAACAAGCCGAACACAAACAAGCCTTAGGCTCGCTTAAGTTCGACTCGTTTATACCCATATTGACATCCATGCCCAGGCCTCTACTAACCTTCCGTCAACCTTCAGCTGCCATCTTCCCTTACTGCAAAGCCTTGATTGGCAACCTCACACCACACAAGGCCTTACCTTCTTCTCTACTTCTCCATCTCTCTTTTTTTTCTTATCAAATTCTCTAACACACACACACACACACACATATATATATATACAAAAATCTCCTCTCGTAAAGAAAATTTTACTACTTTTAACTACAATTAGCCACTAAGTTGTTGTATGATCAAATCTATCATTTAATACTCACTTTCCGAGTAGGATATTTCAAAGTAAATGGATGACAGAAGAGAATTTGTTTATAGAAAATAAACAAGTGAGAATAGGTGCCATTAGAATATTTATATCTTGTTTTAAGTTTCTTACTGAATTTGTCTGTATATGGCATAATTCACGTATTGGTTGATTGCGAGCAAATAATTTTTTGCTTAGTGACACTTTAAAATTTCAAATATATTTTGTTTCGATTTAATTGTTGATAGAAAATTATGCATTTGCCGATTGACCTTTTGTTCCTAACTTAATATTCCAAGCTGTCAGGACAGATCGTGACATTTTTTTAATGCAAATTCTAGGGCCATCATGTCTACATGGCAGGCATGGCAGGCCATAANTGATCTTTTGTTCCTAACTTAATATTCCAAGCTCTCAGAACAGATCGTGACATTTTTTAATGCAAATTCTAGGGCCATCATGTCTACATGGCAGGCATGGCAGGCCATAAATTCAACACTTAAGCAAACCTAATACTCTACAATTGGGGCAGAATACAAAAATACAAAATTAAATGAATTGAAGTACATGCAAATCATGGATCCAATCCTCCACAAGCAAGCAAACAAAATTGATGAGATGCCAAATAACCAAATAAAATCATTTGAATTCACTGATGATGGGATAAAACTATCTCAACCAAAACAGGCTTCTTTCAAAATACCTCAAATTATAAGACACCATTTTGGGCTTAAATTCCGCCAAAATTTTAAAAAAAAATTCAAAAAAAAAATTGAAATCTAAAAATATTCAAGTGAAATCTACCGCTTTAAGCCTAAAGCAACAATTCATCTGCTCTAAGCTGACGAATGTAAATTTCGCTTATCATAAAATCAAATCACTACTACTATATGCTATGTATCTAGTGACAACTGATTAGCCTTAGTCAAAAGCTCTCTCTCTCTCTATCATAATTGGCAGAGTCAATTAAACATGGGAGCTTGCACTAATGACAAACCTGAAAACAAGATCATAAAATCCTTGAATGGAGGTTGAAATCTCCGAGTACTATCTTTTTAAAAATTTATTCCACCTTTTGAAATTTCGACCATGAACCACAACTTCTATCGAAGAGCCAAGCACAAATTTTTGGAGCCAACAAACGGGAAAAATTTTCTGTCTAAACTCCGGACGTAGCTCTACATGCGGTCTCTCAGTAATATACCGCCATGTGTGTTATATCGGGCCCACCTAAATCATATTAAAGTGAAACTGTGGACTCCGCAATAACCCCGAAATGACCTCGAAATAACCCCAAAATAACATCCGCAGTTCCATTTTATTAACCTCGAAATATCCTCCCTGAAACAACACCGTGGAGGTTATTTCAGAGTTATTGAAAAACTCATATATTCCACTTCAATAACCCAAAAATAGCCTGGAAATAATCCCTGCAATGTTATTTCAGGGTTACTGAAGTGGAACAACGGAGGCTAATTCGGGGTTATTTTTTAGTTATTTTTGGGTTATCGCAGTGAAATATATAGATTTCTCTTCAATAATCTTGAAATAACACATGCGGTTACACTTCAATAACTCTGAAATAACTTTTGCAGTGTAGCACACGTGGCGGCGTATTATTGAAGTTCGCACGTAGAGGTACGTCAGAAGTCCAGATAAAAAATTTTTCCCCACAAATGGGACCTGCTTCAGCTAACCCAATAACCTCCTAAAGATATGATTTCATACATCATCTTATCGGATTTACCGCACATCCATCTTAACATCCACTACATTATGTAATGACATTTTTCAAAGATACTAACGATGGTAATATTGTTTGAAGGAAAATTTCGTATGTTTTTTTAATCAATTTGAACTTTTCTTAAGATTTTTCAAGCTGAGTATGAATACTAACCTCCTGTTTGAAAAACCTATACATTCAATTTCAATTTCTGTCCCAGCTCAGTTCAAGTCAACCCATTCTTTACCGCAAGTAAATTTTCTTCTTGATTATGCTCTTATCTATTTATTGGCCTGATAGTTAAAACAGGACTTTCAGGTTCATGCTAACATTTTTTTTCTTTTCACAATTATTATACGCATGATAATTACAACTTCTATCTTAATTAGTAAATTTATGATTCAACAATAGCCAATTTACTATGGTGTGTGATGGAGATTTTGAGCCAACCAGAAATGAATTTAAGCTGGTTAGTGACATCTACTTTCAGTTTGAGCCAACTGAACTATCATAGGGATCTACCGAGTCCAGACTGGCTTGCTCGACTTTGGCCACCCTTAAATGGCCGCTTATTTCCATGAACATTTACATTATTTATACATATTTTTCTCGTGACAATCTTAAGTCTAGAGCAAAAATATTAAAAAAAACTGCTTCAACGAATCTACAACATCACAGATGGATATAAAATTAGCTAACGGAGAAGTCAAATAATGCAATGGGAACTAATGTGGAAAGAAATGTAAATTACAAAATATTACAACATTAAAAAAAAAAGCTAAAGAACAAAAAGGGAACACTAACCTAAAGTCCCTTGTAGCTTTAAATAACCAATATGTACTTTCTATCAGCTCTGGGCNAATCTTTTGTTCCTAACTTAATATTCCAAGCTCTCAGGGCAGATCGTGACATTTTTTTAATGCAAATTCTAGGGCCATCATGTCTACATGGCAGGCATGGCAGGCCATAAATTCAACACTCAAGTAAACCTAATACTCTACAATTGGGGCAGAATACAAAAATACAAAATTAAATAAATTGAAGTACATGCAAATCATGGATCCAATCCTCCACAAGCAAGCAAACAAAATTGATGAGATGCCAAATAACCAAATAAAATCATTTGAATTCACTGATGATGGGATAAAACTATCTCAACCAAAACAGGCTTCTTTCAAAATACCTCAAATTATAAGACACCATTTTGGGCTTAAATTCAGCCAAAATTTTAAAAAAAAATTCAAAAAAAAAAAATTGAAATCTAAAAATATTCAAGTGAAATCTACCGCTTTAAGACTAAAGCAACAATTCATCTGCTCTAAGCTGACGAATGTAAATTTCGCTTATCATAAAATCAAATCACTACTACTATATGCTATGTATCTAGTGACAACTGATTAGCCTTAGTCAAAAGCTCTCTCTCTCTATCATAATTGGGAGAGTCAATTAAACATGGGAGCTTGCACTGATGGCAAACCTGAAAACAAGATCATAAAATCCTTGAATGGAGGTTGAAATCTCCGAGTACTATCTTTTTAAAAATTNAGACTTAAATTGCGCCAAAATTTAAAAAAAAAAATTCAAAAAAAAATTGAAATCTAAAAATATTCAAGTGAAATCTACCGCTTTAAGCCTAAAGCAACAATTCATCTGCTCTAAGCTGACGAATGTAAATTTCGCTTATCATAAAATCAAATCACTACTACTATATGCTATGTATCTAGTGACAACTGATTAGCCTTAGTCAAAAGCTCTCTCTCTCTATCATAATTGGGAGAGTCAGTTAAACATGGGAGCTTGCACTAATGACAAACCTGAAAACAAGATCATAAAATCCTTGAATGGAGGTTGAAATCTCCGAGTACTATCTTTTTAAAAATTTATTCCACCTTTTGAAATTTCGACCATGAACCACAACTTCTATAGAAGAGCCAAGCACAAATTTTTGGAGCCAACAAATGGGAAAAATTTTCTGTCTAAACTTCGGACGTAGCTCTACATGCGGTCTCCCAGTAATATACCGTCATGTGTGTTATATCGGGCCCACCTAAAACATATTAAAGTGAAACCGTGGACTCCGCAATAACCTCGAAATAACCCCAAAATAACCTCCGCAGTTCCACTTTATTAACCTCGAAATATCCTCCCTGAAACAACGTCGTGGAGGTTATTTCAGAGTTATTGAAGAAAAACTCATATATTCCACTTCAATAACCCAAAAACAGCCTGAAAATAATCTCTGCAATGTTATTTCAGGGTTATTGAAGTGGAACAGTGGAGGTTAATTCAGAGTTATTTTTGAGTTATTTCTGGGTTATCGCAGTGAAATATATAGATTTCTCTTCAATAATCTTGAAATAACACATGCGGTTACACTTCAATAACCCTGAAATAACATTTGCGGTGGAGCACATGTGGCGGCGTATTATTGAAGTCCGCACTTAGAGGTACGTCAGAAGTCCGGATAAAAAATTTTTCCCCACAAATGGGACCTGCTTCAGCTAACCCAATAACCTCCTAAAGATATGATTTCATACATCATCTTATCGGATTTACCGCACATCCATCTTATCATCCACTACATTATGTAATGACATTTTTCAAAGTTACTAACGATGGTAATATTGTTTGAAGCACAATTTCGTATGTTTTTTGAATCAATTTGAACTTTTCTTAAGATTTTTCAAGCTGAGTATGAATACTAACCTCCTGTTTGAAAAACCTATACATTCAATTTCAATTT
>JXCR01148243.1:49042-63582 GCA_002079205.1 Phalaenopsis hybrid cultivar
TTTTTTAAGTAATATTAAAGATTTGAGTGCTATGTGTGAAGATATGAAAGTTTAGATGTGAGATATGCAAATACAATATAATTGATTGCTATGTATGTAAATGCCCCTATATTTTAAATAAAAGAGAAAACAAATAAAAAATATAGAGAATTGTTCACGCTGAGTTGCATATGATGATCTGACTATGAAGGTTTGGCAGTCAGTAACTTGGACTTCTAAATGTCCACGAAATATGTCCGAGCAAATGCTCATGAAAACTGCATCTAAATGACAATAATGTGCTATGCTGAAACAGTCTTTTGCCATTTGGCCTACTATTGTCATATATGGAGTGAACCATATGAAAGCAAGAGAAAATGATCAAAAGATTCTAAGATCTTTTTCCACAAAAACAAGTTGCGACTGTTTTTCTACATCTCAATTTCTTTTGGTAAAACATGGTAGAAAATGTTACAAGTTTTACTTAAGCCTAAAAGATAAGGATGTAAACTAGTAGAACTTGAGCAAGCTCAACGTTTATTCATGTTCAGCCGTTTAAGATTTTTTTGTTTGAATTTAAATCATTTTCAAAGTTCGTTAATATATGATGCTTCAGTATGACATTACCAGCAGTTTTCCTGCTGCCAAGCTTCTCTTCAGCCGTCAATAGCACCATATTTCAGCCGCCATCACTCCCCACTCCGTGTTGCATGTCCTACTAATAATAACCTAACCTATCCCTTAATTTTTCCACACCATCTAAGAATCCTAGATCGGTATCATGTAATAATAATGGTTTTGATGTATTTTGAAGTACATCCATAGTAAATCACAAAAAGGACAATCCTAGTCTACGATTAATGGATCATAAACTCGTAGTTTATAAAGATAGTTAAGATGACTACTTTCTTATACATCTCACAATTGATGTAAACACTTAGAGGAATAAACTATTTCACCACAGATTGATTATTATATTCTTGAAATCTTTAAAAGCACGATGAAGATATCAAAAAATTCAAAAATATAAACCCCAAACATTAAATCCTAAACTCAAGAAGAGGATATCAAAATTTATTTATAGCTACAAAGTGCAATTTGATTATAAGAACGAGAGATTNAACGAATTTCTAATGGTGTTATTTATCTAAAAATTTAAATTAAGAATTTGGCCCTTAATGAAATAGATATTAGTATTATTATTAGGTGGATGAGTGAATCGACGCTTAGAAGTATTAAATGAAGTTAAAAGTTGCTGAGATGAGAATGCTTATATAGATGGATGACTTGACACTTAGAGACAAAATGTGAAATGAATAAATCCATGATAGGATCGGTATAGCTTCTATGACGGACAAGATCACATTAAACATTGGTCATCTAATGATCTAATTAGAAGAATAGATGTTTTAGATTCTACTTCTAAAAAGACTTGGGCAAAATGATCTTAATATATGAGAATTAAATGAACATGATGATGCAATAGAGAAAAAGAATTCATGTAACAGACCCCACTTAGTAGTTCTATTACTGCTACTAATTTGAATGTAATTATTAAAATGCATTATGACTGCTTTTTTTTAATAAATACACCCTTTGGCACATTGGTTTAATGAGGTCATAACGCTTAAATATTATAAATATAAGTATCAAATTATAGGTTTGAGNTTTTCTTAACGAATCTCTTATGGTGTTATTTATTTAAAAAATCAAATTAAGAATTTGGCCCTTAAAAAAATAGATATTAGTATGATTATTAGGTGGATGAGTGGATCGACACTAAGTATTAAAAGAAGTTAAAAGTTGCTGAGATGAGAATGCTTATAAGGATGGGTGGGGACACTTAAAGACAAAATGTGAAATGAATATATTCATGATAGGGTTGGTGTAGCTTCAGTGGCCGACAAGATCAGGGAGAGTCGTCTTAGATGGTTTGATCACATTAAACATCGACCATCTGATGATCTGGTTAGAAAAATAGATGTTTTAGATTCGACTTATGTTAAGTCAGAGATAGACCTAAAAAGACTTGGGCATATTGTATAAAAAATGATCATAATATATGAGAATTAAATAAAAATACGACACTCAACATGATGCAATAGTGAAAAAGGATTCATGTAGCCGACCCCACTAAGCAGAATAAAAGTTTGTTGTTGTTATATTAGTGCTACTAGTTTGACTGTAATTATTAAAAAATATAAATAATTAGTTAAGATATTTCCAATCCTAAACTATTGTAGTCTTATACCTCAGCTTAAAAATTTTGTATATTTGCAAACATGCCCCATTTTTTATGTATTTGCATCCGACATCCAAACTTTAATATTTACATACATAATAATCAAATTTTTAACCTCACATAAAAAATGCATTACGAGTGCTTTTTAAGTAATGAAATCTAAATTTTATAACATCAATTTTTTAAATATTTATTTATTTATGAATGAAGTTCCACCCTTTTAATGAGTGGAGCCAAATATAAGAGCTGAACGAGCTCCTCGACATTAAAATAAACCAAGCCGAAACATGACATTCATCAATATGTAAATGGTTCTAAACACAAACAAGATTATGAAAAATATAAATTTATGTAAACCTCCTCTGTTGTGCAAAACCATTTCCAAGACCAATTTTTTTCTTCACAATCAGATTAGCTAGAAATAAAAAAGTAGGAAACTTTACATTCATACCATACAATTCTTATGCATTTACATATCTAACACTCTCACTTTCAAATTTATGTTTGTAATACAATCATATTTATATCAAATAATAGTGATCTTTTTAAGGAGACGTCAAACATTTGAATGTTATTCAAATAAATGTGAAAGTTTAGGTGTAAAATGCACGCATGCATGTAAATACTCCTGAAAAGTAACAAAACAGCATTCACCTAATCCACATGCATTATATACATATATTAAATCATACATCCCATTTTCAAATTTACACATCTGAAATTTTTAATTCATATTTTCTGCAAATTTAAGGAAACAAATGATAAATATGCAAATACATCCTAGTGATCCCTCAAAGTTGAGATCAACTGATCCTTCTGCTCGTGATGTAAGTTGGAGCTAATTGGAAATGTGCATTCACATTCACCTTCAAAGACAGGTACTAGTTCAGTGGTCGCGATGGTCTCCAAACTGATCCCTTTATGAGCGTCGAGTTAGAGAGGATTCTTTTGCACGTTCCCCACTACTCGCAAGTAGTATGCACGACATTGGAACAAATGTTCCCAATACTGGAAGGGAATGCTACTAAACATGAAATTACACTATAAAATAGAACACAGAATGAACAAAAAGAAAACTTAAAATATTTTTTTCTTATTGAGAATTAATATTTTTACAAATTCAACAGTAAATTAAATATTGAGTTTGCTGTGAAACAATAAATCTAAGTCCCAAGCGGACCGTGGATACGAAAAAATAATTACTGCTACAATTTAATTATGGAGGAGCCAAAAAACAAAGAAGAAAATAACTCTAGCATCAATGGGGGCCAAGACAATCAGAAATCTCACCATGTTCTCTGGCCTGATAATCATACCTGGAACTTGTTTATGAGCCAAGAATCAGAGAGAGAGACTTCCGAATTTCATGATTTGGTTTTTTCTACAAATTTTTTTGACATTTTCGGCCCTTTGAGTGCTCTTCTTCTGCAGAACTACTACCCTGTGGAGCAGAACCAGCATGATTTACAAAAATTTGTGGCTGATCTGAGGAAGAAATGGAATTCAAGCTTGAATCTGTTCTCTAACAAGCTGATAATCCTTCTCATCTGAAGGGTTTTCTCTCTCTAAAATTCGATCGGATTCTTCATTACGGCTACCGTCATCTCGATGAGGATTCATCAGATCTTCACTGGCATGAATCATATCCATGGAAGTCGAGTGCATCGCAATGGGTTTGGATATCATGATCACAGAATGAGTTTGAGATTGATCAACTAGATCGACATTGCGAGGCTCACCAGTCTCATGTTTGCCGACTGTGTATGAGAAGCCGAATCTTTGATCATGAGTTAACGCTGGACATAATCCCTGCAAATAATTAAAAAAGTTTCGAGGGACTATGATTGGATGCTATCAAAATGGGTGCATTTTGTAAATGGGTTGAATGAGAATTGAGGGTATTGAAATATTTGCTTGTATGCGTTGTGATGCATTGCAAATGCATTGAAATGTCATCGTCAAGAGTTTGAAATACTTTGTAAGCCACTAAACATGTAAAAATAAACTCCAATTTTTTTTTCTACAAACAGAACACTAGCAAAATATTACGAATACATAATTTTACTTTAAAATAAATTTAAAACAATTCAGAATTTCTAATACTTGCAAACAAACACCTCCCGAGAGATTTCCAAATGCCGGTTAAATATATGTTTTGGTAGATTTCAATTTTTTTAAATTTTAATTTGTATTTCTTTTAGTTCATGTCATATAACATAACAATTTGAAATGCAACAACACACTAACGAAGGTAGCAAATCATCTCTACAGAAAATTACAAAATCATAAATTATGATGTGCTTCATCATATAATTTTCAATCAAAGGTTTATGATTATTCTGAATAAGAACTATAGTTTGCACGTAACAGAAGAAAAAATAAAAATAAAAAGCTTAGTTTTTCTTAGATGAACAACATTGCATGCTTGGAAATCTAATAATGGATTTGCAATGATTACTCATGAGTTATTTTTTTATTTTATTGCTTGCAATACTCAAAAAAATTTATACCACCCAAATCCTTCTTTTCACATAAAAAATACCACTATTCTAACTTTTAAGAAGTAAAACACATACTTCCATGCATAGGTAACATGTAAATGTAAAAATTGAAGTTTAGGTATTAAATATGTAAATACATAAGAACTAAATGACATGTAAGTAAATATTCCAAAGCATTATTTTTCAGTGTTACAACTACGGGAAATGACTGACCTTAATAAAGCTTGAGGAGGTGAAGGAGTTCTCAGGTTCTGAGGAGGAAAAAGAAGGAATCCAATTATCAGAAATTCTGGTATCATTTGTTTCCTGGTAGCTAGAAGAGATTCCAGTATTAGAATCTCTCTGTCCGTCATCTCGGCAAAAAGCTCCGAGATATGAACAATGTTCATTTGCTAAAGCTATTTCAGCAGTAGCAGGCAATAAGTGGCCTTCTGTGCTAAATATATACCTACAGCAAAGATTATTTTCTATATCTTGTTAATTCTTACTCAATTCTTATGCATTTACCTCACATCTAAACTTTCATATTTATGCACATAACATTCAAATCTTCAACATCACATCAAAAATTGCATTATTACCATTTTGTAAAAGTGAAATACACATTTTCACGCATACATTTAAAGCACCGAAGTGCTATGTATGTAAATATGAAAGTGTTAGTGTGAGATAAGCAAATATATAAGAATTCTGTGATACTAATGTAAATTTCGCTAATTCTTATAGACATAAACTAAAGCAGCAGTTTTGAAAAGATTACTTGTATGGTCCATTTTCAACAATGTTATCTGGTCCAGCTGCCAAATCGAAAAGAAGCCAGAGATACTTGACCTGAGAAAGGTGATATTAGAAATTTAGATGGACAACACAAGTAAAAAAATCTGTAATGAAAGGACTTTACTAGAAGGCGGCCGTCCAAATTGGATGGGGAAGGGGGCAGCGCTCGCCACTCTTAAATTAACAAAAAAAGGTTATATAAATGGTCCATTTGGTTCAAAGGCTCCTAAGTGGCTTTCAAGGTTTTAAATTATATTCCAGGGTTCAAGGGTCTCGAGAGTAGCCTAAGGGTACCTTGAACTTAAAAGACTATTAATTTTTAATGATCTAGACTTCTACTCATGATCAACTGAACTTATAATTTAAGGACCAAATTGAGTTTAAATTGAACTAGGGAGGGGATAAGTTTGGTTCTAAGTTTAGATTCAGTCATTAACTAGTCCTTCAAGGAAGTTGTATAAAGAATTCATAAAACTATATCCTAGGAAATAAAGACAGGCTGGAGAATATGTTATCCTCATAAAAAAAGAGGTCACAATGCATTTAGTATGAACGCATATCTCTTAAATTATCCTCTAGCTATATAAATAATAGAACTTCTAGCCCCTTCAAATATGGGGTAAAACCTTTTCCGCTCTCTCGCTTGAATTCCAGGCTCCGCCATTGTTAGAAGAAGAATATCTCTTCTACTTCAGCCATTTCAAAAAAGGTTAATGATGATGATGATGATGATTATATACATTTAAGGTAATAGTTTGAATTAAATAGAACTAACCGTTTCTGCAAGAAAAAAGCTCTCCATATGGTCATCCAGTTTATGGGATTCTACATCTGCTATATGGCAATATCCACAGGGGCATCTGGCTCCATATTGAAGGCTTGCAACCATATCTCTCCCTGCATCAAGGTATCTACAAGGAGAAACAATGCAAGTTAAAAAAGGGTACTTTAAATTTAAGAAAAAATGTTCATTCAAGGCAGAGAAATAATAAGGAAGATTTACATGCATACCACTCAATTCCAAAGTATTTATATATCTAACACAAACTTCAATTTTTACATGTATGCCACCTTACCTATGAATGAAAACATGTATTTCACTTTTCAAAAGTTAAAATAAAGTTATTTTTATGTGATATGAAAGATTTGTGTGGTAGAAATGTAAAAAGTAAAGCTTAAGTGTTATAGATGTAAATACATGGGAATTAAGTGGTGTGTATGTAATGCCCCCAAAGAATATCAATATTGTGATCTATCTACTGGGTAACTACATGTCTCTATCAATGTTATTTTTTGTGAGCATCCCCTTATTTATCTTACAGTTCATTCCGACCAACGCACCTCTATAAGACGCTCTACCACTTATAGCCATGATGACGGCTACTTTTCCCTTTCAAATTTATCCTCACAAGCCTCGATAACTTATCGAAGCACCACCCTCCATCTCACCTAGTGAGGTTAAGCATAGGTCTGAAACTAATAGCTTCTTTAGGATCAATTTTATTTTTATTTTTCCTTTGTTTTTAAAAACATATTTGCTTAGTTAACATTTCTTTTTCTAAATATAAATTTACATGTTTTTTTAAAACATTTCAAACAACTTTAAACTATTTTCAGTGTTTTTAATAAAAGCATATTTTAATCAAATAGTCAAACATATTTTGTTTATAATCAATCATAAACAAAACAAAATAAAAATAAAAAAATAGAAAGCAAAAGTGAACTCAAACAGCCCCAAATACTTAAATCTTAAAATGCTAACTTCGGAAGCCTTTGAAGCTACATTTTATGGACAATAAAAGGGTAAATGGCAAAATACTGGTTATCCATTACACTTCTTTAGGTCCTCCAAACATCTAAATACATTTTGTGTCTGTTTTTCTTGTCTTGTATGTTGTCTCTACTCCACGGTGCATCAAAAGGCTCTAGTCAGCCTAAAAGGAAAAACGTAATGGAAACTAAAATGGGTGTGATTTTATTAATGGTCATAAAAAGCATTTATTTAATATTTCATCCCCATGCTAAACCAACTTTGTCATTAGGGCTTCGCCATTAAATTACATTTTGATAGCTCAATTACTAGAAGGCTCAATTAAGGGTAATTAAAATATATGCGGTGATACCGGTGGAGAAAAATCAAATCACAAAAGAAACACATAAAAATTAAGTGTTTTCCAACTAATCCTCAAATATTTTTAAGTGTTTTTAGAGTAATTAAATCAGAAATTCTCATTTTTTAACTTAACAATTTAACAAAAGTAACAAAACAAACGAAAAGAGAAGGTTGACTCACTTCAAAAACTAATAAATCCAATGGGGAAATAGGAAGTGAATCAACCTAAAAGTATTTAAAATCTTTCAACAACTGTAATTAAATACTCTCGAGAAAAGTGCTTAAGTTTGTTCCAAGACAGTGTTTTGATCGGCTCAAAAGTTTTCCAATTTAGTAAGAAAAAGAGATATCCAAAAGACACCAAATAAACTCATAAAAGTGCGGACCAAAAGATATGAGATGGAATCAAGAAGCGCAACCCCTAAGCCACTAGACGAACACGCGAAGCGTAGCTCGTAAGCCGCCTAACGGGCCCAAAAAGTGCAGCAAAACCAACCCCTAAACAGTCCCAAAACCGTGCATTTAAAGGCTTCAAAATCAGTGTTTAAGGGTTCCAAAACAGCTCTCAACAACTCCAAACAGTCATTTCACACTTCCAAACAACTACCTACAGCAGCTTCTAGGCTCCGACAGTGCATATATGACCCCAAATAGCATCTATATGAGCCTGAACATCAACTGCATGGGCCCAAACAGCAACTATAGCACCCAAACAGCTACCTACAACAGTCCTAAGCTTCCCACAGCTTTTAAACAGCAGCTTACAGCTACGGCACCTCCAAACAGCATGTCTACCATAATGGACAGCACCCAAACATCAACACTCCAAACAGTAGGACTACAGCAATGGAAAGTGCTTAAACAACAATTTTAAGCAACCTACAACAGTCCTAAACTTCCCACAGCTTTTAAACAGCTACCTACAACAGCCTACAGCTATCAGCACCTCCAAACAGCAGGTCTCAACAATGGACAGCACCCAAACAGCAATTTCAAGCTCCCTACATCACCCAAACATCAATTTTAAACCATACGCAGCAACATACAACAGTCCTAAGCTTCCTACAACGCCCAAGCAGCAAGTCCAAGCTCCCTACATCGCTAGGCAACACATAAACAGCCAACTACAGCACTAGGAAGCACCCAACTAGCTCCAAACGGCCACTATTTGCAACAAAGAGATGCACAAATCCCCTTAAAACAATCAACATTTCCGTCTCAAAAACAAGTGTCCGAACAATGCATAAATCAACTCAAAGCAGTGTTTAAAGGGTTCAAAATATGCATTTAATCAACCAAAAAGAAACAAATGTAACCGGCAATCGTCAAGAAAAACAAAACCGTTTGGCAAGAAATCCCAAGCAACTTATTCCAGTTACACATATGTAAACATTTTAGTTTTGACATGTAAAAATCATGTGGTATATATGCAAAGGCTTGAGCTTGGATGGTGCTTATGAATCCATAAGAGTTACAACATGCATGTTGGTTTCCATTCTTTTTGTACGGTGTAAGTATATAAGTGTTGGTAGCATGCATGTAAACTCATAAGAACTGGATGGTATGTATGTAAACATGAAAACTCAAATGTTAAATATGTGAATACATGAGAATTGTGTGGTACACATGTAAATAGCCCAAAAAAAAAAAAAAACTTCATTATCTTGAGATTCAGATTCTAATACAAAGTTATTAAGTGTAAATTGGCGTTCATAACAGGAAATATGCAATTTAAAACCAAGGAATTGCAAAGAATAAACATAGAACCATCAAAGAGGGAAATCCCTATTTATTGAATGCGTCCCTGCAGTTGTCTAATAGATTATGTGGGGGGGGATATCCACCAAATTGTCATGAGTTCGATTCTGTAGATCTGTATATCCTTCAACAGATTCAACGCTTCATTAGATGAAGCATCACATGGGTGCAAAGTTAGGCAAACATTTACATTAATTACATACATACATACATACATATATATATATATATATATATATATATATATATATATATATATATATATATATATATATATGTATATATATATATATATGTATGAGTGAGATCTATAAATCAGACATCCTTAATCCATAATCTTGCAAGCGTACTGCAGTTTCAACAAATTGAAAAAAAAAAGAACCTAAACAAATATGAATAAACGGTATTCAAATCCAAGCACTTCAATTCATAAAAGAAGTAATAGAAACTTTACAGCAAGAAAGAAAGCTGGCAGAAGCAGATGAAATGAGGGAGTACGAGAGACACGACCTTAATCGGAGGAAGCCCAGAAAATGCTATAGAGTAGCGGCTGTTGCAGCAAGGAGAGGGGGAAGTGATCCGGCATGGTCTCTGGCGAGGCAGAGGAGGAGTCCAGCGAGCGGGGAAGGCGAACCGAGTATGCCAAGAGAGGGATAAGCAAGCCAAGAGAGGTTTTTCGAACTGGAGGAGAGGGAGGCGAGGGTTTATGTCGAGGGAGATGGTGGGCCGAGTCTGTCAAGAGGTAGAAGCAAGCCAGACGAAGGTTTTCAAACTGGAGGAAGGGGAGGCGAGGGTTTCTGTCGAGGGAGATGGCAAGCGAGAAAGGAGAGACGGGTTTCGGTTCAGAGAGTAGGCGAGTGGGGGGTTCTTTGGCGCAGAGGGGTTTCAGGCGAGAGATGTTGGGATGAGCGTGAGAGTTGAGTTAATTCAGAGAGAGCGGGAGCGAGCGGGGGATGACCGAACAAGAGTGGAGAAGAGGAGTTCACGATGCTGAGCGAGGCGAGCTGAGGGAGGCGAGGTCGAATGAGTGCGAGCGGTCTTCAGTTTGTCTGGGGGAAGGAGGTGTCGGATGCAGTGATGAGGAAAGGTGTCTGCGGGATTTCGGTTCAGAGGGGAAGAATGAATCGAATGAGAGAGAAGAGTTCTGTCGAGCAGCCGAGGCAAGCAGGGGGAGGTTGAATTGTATAGACGGAATGCCCAGAGAGCCGTTATGTGAAAGCTTTGGCGGGGAATTGAATACTTTCCTTTGATGTAGCAGACTCAATTGGAGAACTATAACACCAAATTATTTTTAATTAAAATGAGTTTTAAATGCTCCGTTTGAATTTGAAAATTTAAAATTTAAAATTTTGTGAGCTGGTGATTAGCCCAAATCAAGCCCAAGTCGAACCTGTGTTGAGCCCGGGTCGTGTCCTGCTAAAAATAAATATGCATCGATTTCTGTGTCATTTGTGCGCGCGTGTAACCCTAGCAATATGGGTGTCCTTTCCGGCTAAAATTGACATTCTGAACGTGTTGGCGTGGTATGTTTCATCATCTGGGGTCGTTCAGATAAATTTGCCGACAGTCGGGCCAAAATGTGTCAACTTCGTGTGTGGTGTAGCGAGTGCGTTGCTGAGTCACGAAAGGTTCACCTAAAATCATCTGATCCTCTAGGAACTCATTCTCGAGCCCTCTACATGTTGGTCCTTAGCTCTTGCAACTACAAGTTGAGTGCTTGAAACCACTCATGTGAGTTCTTCACAAAAATGAGTCAAGAAGTGGTTTAAAGTTCTACGGGAGGTGGGCTCCATTACTAATCTGCTAAGATTATCAACAACGAACTCCTAAGGCTAGAATTTGGATTTTGGAAGTAGGAAACTAAGACCTCATTGAAAATGAGGTCAACAAGCTCGTGTTCAATTCGTTCGTTAACCAAATGAGTCAAACAAAAACAAATTTTTTTGGCTCGATTCATAAACAAGTCGAACACGAACAAAAGTTTGTTTGTTTGTGTTCGGCTAGATTTGACTCAAATTAATTAGATAATGAATAAATAATATTAATATAATATTTATGTATTAAATTTGATACATTGTTTTTAAAAAAAATATTAAATTTTATTAAAATTTAAATAGTTTTAGTTAGGATTGTAAATAAAAAATAAAATTTTCATATTTGATATCTAAATATGTAAGAAATAAGTGTTATGTATGAAAATGCTAAAAATAATTCTCTAATCACTCCCTCCCAAAACTTGTTGTCAGTTGTGAAGAGTCTCGTTCATAAAAAGCACACACACACACACACAATATATATATATATATATATATATNATTTGAATCTAATTTAATAATTTTTATTATATTTTCTTAATCAAAATTTTAATTGATTATAAATCTTTGTAGTCTTGTCGTCAATTAAATTTTCTTTTACTATATATATATATATATATATATATATATATATATATATATATATATATATATATATATATATATATATCATCTATATATATATATATTGAAAGCCTGAAAAGGCTAATATATTAAATAGAAAGAAAGATACAGATACAATGTGTGGGAGAGCCCAAGCATGAGACCTTGCCCAAACAAAAAACCACAAAAGGTTTCAAAACTAGAAAAAACAGAAAATACAATAGATAATAAAATAAAAAGCATAAGCCAAAATACATAGTATCAGATGACTAGAGAGCGACCCAATTTGGTTTTGCCTCTGCCTCTAGTTCTAGAGAAGGAGCAAGCTAATAAGTTGGTAAGATGATTGTCATTGCCAGTAGTAACCAATATATCATCCAATATCTTCTCAAGTTGTAGTCGGCCTCCATTCTTCTTCTTCCTCCTGGAATAGACCTGTCATTCCTCATCTGAAGAATCAGTTTGATGGGGTTGTAGAGCTGAAGCAGAAGGAATACCAACCGAAGTACCCACAATAGGTTCTAGTATTTACACCGGATACTTCCTAAAGAAGTGGAGCTACGAGACTCACGTGATTATCAGTCTGAACACTATCATTTGTAGGTAATAGTCCATCAGTATTATTTTCTATGGCTCACATCACTCGCAGTAACAGTAACAGCAGGGGAAATATAATCAGACACCAAAATCAGTCATGTGATAGTTTTCTCTCCATGTGATACAGATATATCCTTAGATCCATCCTTATTCATTTGATCTTTAGATTTCAAATTAAGGTGAAGCTTATGAAATTTATCAAGAGTATGTCCAAACATCTTACAATGAGAAAAATAAGAATGTCTATGCTCTATGACAATTTGTTGTCAATATCCATTATGTGTTGCGCCCAACCAGACTTCAGTACATCAGACAAAGTAATATCTCTTTCCACAAGTATTCTGGTCACAGAAAATCTGGTAAGGTTGAAAGTAGGTGGATCTAGCTTCATAAGGTCCCCAAGTATGGCACCAATAAAATAAAGAAACTGATGATGAAAAAAGTGCAGCTTGAAACCAAGTAGACTAAATCATACCGGTACAATAGGAGGTTCATGATTAGGGTCAAAAGCAGAAGACCACTTAAGTAGCTTCATTGGTTTACCAGCAATGTTAAGATATTTTTTGGAGAAAATACGAGTGTAGTCTTCAGGCACGGTTAACTGAATCAATACATGTCTCACATCTATGAGCCCCACTTTCTATTTTTCTGCTAATTTGAGGTCATCAAAACTTTTCCTGATAACTTCCATAGCTGGGTGTTTCCATTGAAATTTTCTAATGAGAGCAAATTTGAATTTGTCAATCAGGGTTGAAATTTCTGACTCAGAGAAAAAGAGTGTTGTCTTCCCACTCTTCTTGCTTGCATTCTTAATAAAGAGGTAGTCACTTGTACCATCACGATTCTCCTTATAACTTGAGGGGAAGACAACCGTCGTCTCCCCCTGAGGATTACCAGCAACGTGGGCAAAAGAGGTTTTGTTGGGTTCCACCGAAGGAGGAAGCTCCATCACAGCAAGTCACAACAAGGAGAAGAGCTACAAATCGGACATAAGTGATCGGGAGCAAAGCTGCGCAGAAGCGAGAAACCGCAGACAGTAACTACAGTTGATGACTGCGCAGAACGAAATCGCAGCTCGATAGTCTAAACCACAACACGACCACACGCATAGAGGAACCGCGGCGCGAAGAAGCCATAGAAGCGAAAACGCCACAGAAGCGAAGGTCCAAATGTTGTTCACCGTCGTCGTCGTCAAGTGCAAAGGCAAAGACGACGAACGCAAAGGCGCAGAAAGGTCCAAAAGACGACGAACGCAAAGGCAAAGTCTGCTGTCACTGTTGAGTGCGAAAACAGCATCTTCGAAGAGGATAAATTGAAACCCGAAGGAATCAAACCAGGGTTTTGCCATCGGGCGAGACCCTGGCAGAGCAGATCGTCACCGACGCCATTTTGTATTCCAATGATATTTTCGAATCAAATGTTAAGCAAATATTATATATATATATATANTAAAACTGTAAATGCCGAAACTTTCACCCACTCCTTCCACAGTCCGCATCAGCATCACGCACTTTGTTTCCATGGCTGAAAGCTCCACCTTCCTCCTGATTTAATCCCACATCGCACGATTTTGAAAAAAATATTCTACTCAACCTCTATAAATAATGAATATCTCCCTATCAAAGTCATTTTTACTCCTTAGCTTGGCTCGCCTCACAAAACTCTCGAGCTACAATAGTTTTAAAGTAAAAAATTAAATTTTATAATTTAATTATATTATATGATTTATTAAATTTTAATAATTATTATTGTGATTTGAGTCGAACATGAGCTTAATTTGAATAAAAAAATTTAAATTGAGCTGAACATAAACAGGTAATGAATCATTTCGAACACAAGTCTTAACACAAACAAAAAAAATTCAAATGAGCCAAACCCAAACAAGCCTTAGGCTCGCTTAAGTTCGACTTGTTTATACCCCTATCAACAACCATGTCCAAGCCTCTGTCAACCTTCCATCAACCATCAGCTGTCGTCTTCCCTCACTGCCAAGCCTTGATTGGCAACCTCACACCACACAAAGCGTTACCTTCTTCTCTACTTCTCTCTCTCTCTCTTTTCTTATCAAATTCTCTCTCTGATATATATATATATATATATATATATATATATATATATATATATATATATATATATATATATATATTCACAATAAT